>WTXF01000339.1:0-23666 GCA_022496215.1 Russula brevipes | reverse complement strand
AGACCAAACGCCCTCGCTCCACGCCTCGGATTTCCCGACCGCGAGCGTCTACGGCTCCAACACTTCATCACGGGGCTGAAGGTCACGACTCCATACCGTTCGCGGGAGCGCGATAGAAGGCGACTCATCAAGAAAGTGACTCGGGAGGGTGCACGAGACCGAACCTTCGAAATAGGAGACGGACAAATTATGAAAGTCGCTGAGTATTTCCAGGACCAATTAAATATACCCCTACAATTCCCCGATATGGCATGTGTGGAGGTCTGTACAACATCTTTACTATCCTGTCTCTCTCTCTCTCATTCCCTGTAGCTCTCGACAGGGGCCGTAATCCCATTGGAGCTTTGCGAGGTCCCACCGGGCCAAGTAGCTCGTAAGCAGCTGTCCCCGGACGAGGTCCATGAAGTACTCAGATTCTCGATGATGCGCCCTCCTGAACGCATGAAGAGTGTTGTCGATGGCTTAAATGTGTGTTCCAACTGGCTCGTCGGCTGTCTTTTTGATAATGTGCCACCAGGTGCTGCAGTATGGGCAGTCAGAATACGTTCGACAATTCGGCATGTCAATTTCGGACAAGCTCGTGAATGTCGATGCTAGAATCATCAAACCACCAAGATTGATATACAACTCAGCATCCAGGCAACCCAACGTCGTATGTAGATTCCCCTCATTGGTGATCATATGTATTCATGTACTCGTGCATAGCAACCGAGGAATGGTACATGGAACTTGTGAGTTGTTTCATTACGACTAGCTTATGTTGCGCGATGACGCCCGTATTCGAAGGATTGATAAACTGATGTATCGGCCCGCGATGTTCCCAAATTGGATGGTGATTATTTACGAGCGTCAGCACCGCTTCAACAGCAATGCCGCCAACGAGATGATTAGAGGATTTGTGCATGGCTGCGATGCTGTCGGTAGGGCGATTCAGTCTTGTCCAATTGCCACCGGTCGGAATGAAGTCTGGTAGGAATCACCGCCAATCCCAAGCCAGCCGTCGTGAAATGGGAATCGGGCCAAGCGAATATCGATCGGGTGCGTCATTTAGCTGCTTACATTGTCGATGGCTGACCCTCCCCAGCAACTCCGTGCTGGCATGCGAGGAATGTCAGCGGAAAGCAAGAGCCCCTCCATCTCTCATAGTCGCTGTCATTCCGGACGGTGGCAACGATATCTACACCGCCATCAAACAGTATTTGCTTTTAACCTGCATCAGTCGTGACTATTTTTGACGCCCATGTTCCTTGTTTTTTAGTTTTGGCGATGTCACGGTGATTAATGTTCGACTATGGCTATTTGTTGCAAACTAGTATTTTCTCGCAGGCGGGCATTCCTACCCAATGTATGAAAGCGGCCAAGTGCTACCCCGCAAGGCCACAATATTACGCAAATATCGCGCTGAAGTATGTCAGCCCGTAAATGATTACCCTCTATATCTCTGACTTGACATCTACGTCAGAGTGAATATGAAGCTCGGCGGGACAAACGTTGTACCCGAACCCCAGAATATTTTTTCCTCACTGACCCGGCAAACCCGACGATGGTCATGGGTATGTCCCTCATCCTATGTCACATGAATGTATTCCTCCATGCGCTGATTTCTAGGTGGGGACATTACTCACCCTCCCTCTGGCACCCGAGGCCGTCCGTCATTCAGTTCCATAACCGGAAGTGTCGACACCCATGCAACGAGATATGTCTCGAGGCTCGGGGTTCAGGTAACTCATCGGGAACTCATCGATGGAATAGAGGACATGTGTGTGGCGCGTATCTGTGCACCGCATAGACGTGAAAGCTGTTACTTAATATGCTCCAGGCCGTGTTCGAAGAGTACAGGAAAGCAAATAACCAACTTCCGAAGCGCATCTTGTTCTATCGCGGTCAGTGATCTGGTTCTTGTTGAACACAGCTCGTACTGACGTATGTCCTCCAGACGGCGTCTCCGAAGGCGAATTCAAGGCGATTATTGATGTCGAGCTGCGCCTCGTTAGAAGTGTGCATCGTGCCGTTTTACTTCCCCTACGCCTCCAATAATCTTTTACCACAGACGCATGCGCAACACTGCGCTTCAACCCGACGATTACACTCGTGGTTGTTGGGAAGGGCCACAAGACCGTCTTCTTTCCCGCTCGCACGGCCGACGCCGACAGCACGGGGAATTGCCCCGCTGGCACGGTTGTTGACACGGGCGTCGTTGACCCGGTCAAGTTTGATTATTATCTCTACGGCCACGCGGGACTACTCGGCACGAGTAGACCGGCGCACTACACCGTCCTCGTTGACGAGAACAACCTCACGTGCGTTGTTGCATCGCTTTCTGATCCAAAGAGTGGTACCGACGCTGATGAATGCTCATGTCCTGGCCTGGGTGTTTTGGCGTGTGACAGACCTGACGACCTTCATCTCTCTCCTTTGCGCTCTGCCATGTCTATGCCCCCTGCACGCGTTCGGTTTCGGTCCCTGCCCCGGTCTACTGTAAGTCCCCTTCCTCCTCATCCTTTTGATACGACATATAGGCATGGAACTGACGCCGTGGCCTCCGTAAAAATAGACGCGCACAACGTGTGCCTGCGTGCCAAAAACCACTATGACCCGCAGCAGGGTCGACAACTTTTTGGATCTGAAATTGCGTCGGCGAGTGCCGATTGGATAGAAAATGAGGAGACTGACTTTCAAAAGGGCTTTCAGCGGGCGCATGAGCGGATGTCAAACACTATGTATTTTTGTTGAATGGTGACTGGTGATCATTAACTTAGCAGTACAGTAGGCATGGCCCCGGAGTTCTAGCATCCATCACGCATCGGGTGAGATATTGATATTGAGGGGTGCAACCTATCTGAACCCACGTGGCGAAGCCGGGTAATCCTCCATTTGTGGTCATGCTGTATCTAAGACTTCCGCTTCGCTCCCCTTCGGCACTTCTATACCGACTAGTCGCTTCCTACATGATGTTATCGTGCAGCGTTCGGCGTGTGTGGACCATAATGGCAATGGATCACCATCACCAGTGGGCGTGTAAAGGCCTGAAGGAAGGATGTATTCGCGGTCCTGTAATACGGCGTTCCTGGGAAGGCCAGAAGGGTGCAGACGGACGGAGGCGCCGTTCGGTGTTGGTTGTGGATGAGATGATGACCCTGCCATTCGAGGAGTCAAGCGCAAGGGATACCTAGATAACTTACTGAGATAACGGCACGATCTCCGTCATGTCAGAACCTCCCAGAGGGTCGTTGCATAATTTATTCGCGCTGTTCCGTCATCTTTGGGCCTTGGAATTCCGTCACGAGGTTGGGTTTCCCCCCCAAAAAAAATTGAGTCAACATCTTCCCTTATGCCAGTGTCAGCTATTGGCTAGCCGGCATTGACGCGGCCGACCAGCTAACTCGCCTCGCATAAAGCGCAGCGTGGCTGGGGCCTGCGCCCCATCTCGTGGCGTGGCGGCCATGCTGAGACCGCGTCCTGTCCTTGTCCGACGCGCAGCACGCCGCCCATACTCCCCTTCCCCCCTCAGACTGTCCATGCAACAACATCCCAAACGCCGTACGTAACATTGTATTGTATAACTTAAGGGTGGTAAGATCAGGAAACCCCACTGCATCGTCATCCCGCCGTCCGAGTCCTGTTGGGAAAACGAAAGGGTGGCAAAGTCAGCCGGTCATTCGTATGCTACGCCACCCACCTCGAAACGGGTTGAAAAGGTAGGTGTGGTAGAACGAGAAGGGTCGGTTTAGATCTGCGACGAATACAGTCGGGACCGCTATTCGACTTGCCTTGTCCACTGCCCCACGCACACGGAGCGCTCGGGGGCCGTCTGACGCGTCCAGGGTGACTTGCGGCGGCTTCAACTCAACCGTGCCAGTGACCAGTGATTGATTCGATGGCATGGGCTCACTCAGGCTCACTGTCGACTTTTTCAAATACTTTCGTGAACGTGAACAAACTTGCGATGGGCATTGGACGACGGACGACGCGCCTCATGGGGAGGTTGGGAACCTGTAAGTTTTAAGTTACAGTACATGTGGTTCCGAGTTCCACAGGTTAGTCGTCCAGGTCCAGTTCCGGGTGACTCGGCGTGGACGGGGTCAGTCAGTCACGATACGCCAAATCCCAACCCCAAACCATCCTTGCCTTGCCGCAGACCACCCACCGATCAGCCCCATACATCATAAAATTCTCCACTACCAGAGCATGATCACGAACCACTTTCCTTCTGACCTCTCGGCGTCGTCTCGGCAGAGGCATACATATGCATGTACTCAAGCCCCGCCAGTAACTAGCACTGGTACAGTGTTACGCGGGGGGACCGATTGTTCAAGCGTTCACGTCTGACCATATGTGCCAGAGACCCACCCACTGATCCGACGGCGCCGGCGCCTGCAGGAACAAGAAATACGGAAGGAGTTCAAAGAAGTCCTTTCGTCACCCAGTACGCACACATGAAGCGGACGGCGACGGAACAATGTCGAACGTTGAGCGCTGAGCGCTGAGCCATGACCACCCCGTAGTGACCGGGTCTTCTTCCACTTAGCGTTGTAGTCAGGTATTGGCGCGTCTCGTGCAGAGATGCAGAGATACATCACTCAGGGACGCGAGGAAATACTAAAAAGCAGAGACTGCCCATCTCTGTAAACACAAAACCAACAATATGCTACAGGAGTAGGCGAAAAGAAAGAACAAGCCATATATATCTACGCAGAGGAGGGATAGGAATTTACATTAAGAGGCACAAACATCGTATAGTACAAGACCGAATCAAGAAGTGAGTTGGCGGCAGCAGGGACATAATTGACGTGTTAGCAAGAGCATACTGCACACCATACATGAGTACATGAAAAAGATAAACCTAAACCCGTACCCATACCTATACCCATACCCATACAACGCCGATTGAGCCAAAATAATTATCTACCGATATCTTCAACGTCTCTCACCCTGTCATAAGAGCCTTCCTATCCCCCTGGCGTCCACGCCCGCACCAGGACCGCCAGCACTGGTAGTAGCGAGGCCCAACATACTTGACATGTACGTCTCCCAATCTTGCGTCCTTCAGGGCACACCACACCATGTTAGCTTGGTCACAAAATATAAAAGAGGTGGTAACACGCACTCGTAGGTCGAGGGCATCGTCGACCACATCATCATCGTGTCCCGGTCAACTCCAATCTGCCCATCCTGCAGCATCGCCGGCGCGAACTGCCGCAAAATCGCTTCCTTGTCCGCCGTCGGCACCCCGTAGCCACCAAATTCCATCTCCATCCAGTTCATGTCGGGGACGTCACCACCCCCAGCACTGGTGCCAAAGTCATTACTCGGCTGAAAACCATTCTGCGGCGAACTCGAGCTGCTGGATATCGATGCGGATGTAGACGGAGGGGTTGACACTGCGAGATCGTACAGTCCGTGCGTCGCCAGTGTTGCACTTATCCCAGGAAGTGGTGCTCCTCCAGCTCCCGTAGGCAACGACAGCGCCCTGTTGCTGTTACCGTACGCCGCTGGCGAAGCTGAGAAGCCCGCCATTCTAGATTGTGGTGCAGGAGATCCGAAAGATGCCAGCGCAGGCGTGGGCGCGGGTGCTGCGGGAGGTGACTCAGTTGCCGCGCGACCAAGCCGACTCGACCCAACGAGGGGCAAGTAAGCACCATAGGGTTGGATGACTTTGTCAGAGGGTACGGGAGGAACAGGATGGCCAAATATGTTGTTTGGTATCTCCTGTTTCACCCCCGTCGCCGGAGGTACAAACGAAGACAGGGGCACTGCTGTAGGAGATGACGTTGACTCTGTGCTCGGCCGTGTAGAGGCGCGGAGAGGCGAGCTAAAAGTCTGCGCTTTCAGTACGTGCGGGTAAGCCGCAGAGCCCATGGAAATCGAGGAAGGTTGATGAAGTTGAGTCTGTGGTGTCGAAGGTGACCGTGGGCTCTCATCGTCCGAACCTTCGCGTTCGCGCTTGTTCGAAGGCGGGCTGTCCGCAGGAACAGTGAGCTCACCAGCAATGCTCAGGTCATTAAGCAGGTCGCTTTGGTAATGTTAATCAGTATCATGGACATCAGGATCACGGCAAGGAAGGACGCACCGAAGCCGCCCAGCAACAGTCCATCGAGATTCTGCCACCTCTAGCAACTTCATACACTTGCGTACATCCTGCATTTCCCTCACTGGGTCAGGAGAAGTGCCCGATCTCTTTGCACCCCACAGGCTTAAGAGTAAAATGACCCCGGCAACGAAGGTCGGGAGCTACTCAAGCGGCGTCATCTCCGCGTAAGCACGAGGATGATTTCACCAAATGAGCAAGGGCACGCACAAGGACATTCGGCTCAGTCAGTGTCGGGTACCTTTTCCGCACAGCATCAGCAACGTGGCTGCAAGCACGAGCAGCACTCGCACAGATTGCGAGCGCAGGGAAAGACAGGGAACTCTCTTTCCGGAAAGAAGGAATGAACGGCCGGTGAATCGTTATCTGGATAAAATAATAGGTAACGCGCAACGCAGCGGACTGGAGGAAGAAGGTTTGGTTCTCCCGTTGAGGATCCCACCGCACTGCAAAAAGTGTAGGATGAGTAAAGACGTATGGTATCATGAGGGGTACCCACAATGATCAGGAACTGAATCAAACCAGTTATTAAGCGCAGAGTCCAGTGACGCTACTGTGAGTTCTTCCCAACCCTTTTCACGGGAGCCCATGACGAGCCTGGACTTGCTGAGAGAGTACTGCGGAAAACTTCTTATGAGCATCCAACGGCCATTTTGAAGTCAATGTACTGACGATAGTACGGAGAGCATGAGAATGCAACAGGTTGATCTTGATCAGGTGATTGAAGTATGACACCTGACTGGGTTTTCCCGGAGGCTGTTTGAACGCCAGTACGGGATTATCATTTCCCCAGTATTCATCATCACACTCGATTGGAAGATCGACATCATAGCTCAAGACAGTAAAAATTATTAGTGGAACGTTCAAGTCTAGCCTGAGAGGCACAAGAAAAGGACGGCCCAGCTCACTTTTCTTCTGAGATCCCACAAGGACGACCGAGGTACGAGCTTATCCAGATGTCGAACATGAGCAAAGTCCTGTTGTATCCAAGTTCAACGCCAGTGCAGCAGGCGATCGTAACAATGGCGCCTACCAAAATGCACGCTTCCAGAGTTCGTCTTCGATCGTTGTGAGACCATGATGTGACCGTCGGCGGTGAGCGCCGACATCCTGAGCCAATCGCAGACCGATGCCGACCATGATCCAGGCTTCGTGGGGCGGTAATGTACCATGAACATAAATTATGGCAAGCTAGGCACCAAATTTGTCGGCATGAGTTGCAGGCCAACCGAGCCAATGGAGGTACACTCACGGCAATAATTTGAAGGTCATAGAGCTCGGTCCCCGACAAAACAGCACTCGAGAATGGCTCGACTTGGGTAAACCACTTCCAACCGGCAGAGTGTGAATGATCGCCGCCCTCGAGGAGGGTTCGGGGGTCATTGGAATACCTCGACGCGGTGGCACAGACAAGTAACACGAGAGCACCAAACTTATCGTCCCGCAGGTGCAAGCCGTCATTAAAGGCGTTCATGAATGTCGGCCGATGGAGCAACGGCATCATGGGCGCCACATGGGCAAAGTAAATCGAAATCAGGCTGGTAAGAAGGTCTGGGTCAGGAAAGGCGTAGTTTCGCTTGGAAGACCCGACGCGGTCACGTTCCCACTGAGCGAGGGATGTCAGGACAGCGCAGAGAAAGCACTAAAGGCGAAGAAGACCTACGGGACGAAGCCTCCAGAAATCGTCTCTACGATGGAAACGTGCTTCAGAATCGATGCCCAGCGACTCGGCGTTGGCAGCTTTTGACTTGGCAGACATGGCGGAGCGCACGAGAGACATGCCACTAGATTTGCCAAAGTACCTTCGGGGGTTGGGTGTGATGCAAAGCCTCTTGAGGTAGTCTAGAAAATCACTCTGACTGGGTGGGGTGTCGGTGTCGCTATCACACGCGGAATCATCGCTGTAGCTTCCAGGAGCTTTGGGAGTGGGGAGAGTTGGTCGCAAAAGGGAAGGATCGTTGGAAGAACCGGCGGACATGGGAAACGACTGATCTTCGGGTGACTCGGGTTGGAAGCTGCGAGCCCAACCATCGAGCTCCATCTCTTGGGAGAAGTCGCCATCTGGATAGAGCTGAATGGGAAGGTGAGGAGAGAAAGAGGGGTCCAAAATCTTGGCGGCTTACACGGGACAGCATTCCCTCCATCTTTTCCAAGCGGGTCTCGAGGCTATCAACGTAACTTTTACGGTATGGAAATGAGGTTGAAAAAAAGAGAGAACGGAGGGCAAGGACATTTACCGTTTTGGCGGACCGCGTGTCTGTCGGTGCGCGCTCAATCAAACGCGAGGATCCTCGGATCGGGGAAAAAGAAGCGCACCTTGGTAGATTCGGTAAAGATGCAATCGCTAACGGCCGACATACAGTGAGAGCACTTTGATGCCGAAGGGTTGCCATCGCCTGCAGAGAGTTACAGAGCAAGACTCGAAGAGAAAAGAAAAGCGTACAGCGGACTGAGGGATAGGATGAGTCAGGAGGGCAATAGGGATGCCAAACAAAGATGAAAAAACACACTCTTTTTTTGCCTACAACGGTCGCAGGCCCTTTGATTCTGCACGCGACGCTTCTTGTTCGTATTTGACAGGAGGTGCGAAGAACCGACAGGGTTATCGTCCTCGGACGAGTGGGACATGGCAGTGGAGGGCCAAGCTATGCTAGCTTGATAGCGGACTGACTAAGCGATAATAGAGCCGCTCACCTGCCCGGCCTGCCCCGCTCCGCTCCCCCGCATCATCCATTCCCCGGCTTCCGTCGGCTCGGGTGAGAGATCCCGGCGAGGAAAAACAAACGGATGCCTCTCCTCTCTCTCAGTACGACCCATCTCATCGCAGGCAAGAGCAGGGCAGGCCTTCTTCACTTCAAAGAGAGATGGTTTGCTTCGGCTATGCATGTTCGCCTATCTACGTCACTCAATCACAGATGCAACCCTGTTGGCGGGTTCGGATTTCAAACGCCGCTTTGATTACCCAATCTGGCCTATTCTGGCCTTGGCCTGTCCTTTCCCGTTGTCCGTTTCTAATGGCACTGCCAGTTAACTCCCTTTTCCATACCCGCGCCTCGTCTGCTTGTCGGTCATTTCAGCCATCTCTTTCTCATCCCTCATCTCGTCTTTTCTCGTCAAGCGCCGAACCCTCCTCCCTCGGTCATTCTCATGCGCTCCCTGCGATTCCCTTCTTACACCTGTCTCCTCTTTTTTGTCGCCTTCCTACCCCTTGCAACGCAGGGTTGTGCGTAGTCCACCGCTATTTCCGCATCGTCGTCACCTTCATACTTCCCCGCCCAGATTTCGAGGTGACATACCCTCCCAAAGGCACAATAGTCGGGAATGGGACGGTACTCCCCGTAACATGGAAGAAAGGACTCTTGGATGGAGTCGAGTTCCTCGATCTCGAACTTACAAGAATGAGCCAGGATGGGCTGATTTTCATCGCGCGCGATAGTACGTCTCCAGCAGCTCAATATTCCGTCTTTCCTCATTGTCGTTCTTCCCCTTTCAGTACCGTCATCGATGGGCGGACTCAACATCTATTTTGATTCGGTACCCATGGGCGATGACTACTTCCTCATCTTCGCCAACACCACCCACGGCGCCATGTATGGCGTCTCCAAACAGTTCTCCATCGCCAACTCTAATTCAAGCAACTCTACTTCCCAACCCTTACCATCCAAGCCGACGGTGACCGTCAGTGGTGGTCCGAACCCGACGGCACCGTTCGCCACTACGTTCGCGCAATCGGCTAATGGTGTGCGCCCGTGGCGCCCATCACCTGTGACATTCCTATCGGCGGGTCTGATGTCGCTTGCGTTGCTTACTGGAGCCGCGGCAGTGCTATGAAGTGGCAGCCGTCCGCCTCCGCTGGCACTCATCCACACTCGTATAGATATATATACTTGTCATTCGTTTTCTTATTTTCTTGCGGTAGTGTATTTATTTGGACTTTTCGGGCTTGAACTCTACGACATACGACCCAAATACCTCATCACAGCCATAGGCCTACACATAATGCAATGCTTATACCAAAATGGATTTCCGACCCGGTCAATGTATTGCCACAACACTCGAGGACTACACCGGACGTGGCTAAATCGGAAATCGGAACTGCTGAAATGTTGACAGGTACTGTAGCATTTCACCATGGTAATGTTTGCGCCCATTAAAAAAAACAAACGCTCGTGGAATCGGTTGCCCCCACTGCACGCCACACGACCTCGTGTGTTTCGGAGAACATAATCCTCGCGCCCTCGAACTCCATCGATCGATAAGAGAGGCAGCAGAGACGTGGCTGCTTTACAGAAGACGCATGATTCTCAAAAATAAAAATGATGTAGATCTTGGGTTCCCTTTCCAAGAAAAAAGAAATTTTTTTCTCTTCCCACCGTGCCTTAATGAGCACCCACTTTCGGACAAAAGACAGAAGTTTAGGGTTGGTGGTTGTCATCTAAGGTACCACCAAGTCACGATGAAAAAAAAAAAAAAAGAGAGAGAGAGAGAGAGAAAAGAAAAAGAAAAGTGGAAACCAACCCGCGTTGCGTTTGACGAGTTACGAGTCGACGGTCGGCAGCCTTTGTCCCCGCCCCCACCGGAGGAGCAAGCTCGGTCTTCCGGAAGCCGCTTCGGAGTTCGGAACTCGATCTCGGCACATGCCGTCCCCTGCCGTTAGCCGTCCGCTCGCTTAATTTAGTCCAACTCACCCGCACGCCTCACGCTTACAACTGGGGCGGGCAGGGCAAAGGGGTGGGGGCCAAGCCGGTCAAAGGCCATCCCCTTCTCTCCTTCTGACATCGACATTGACGTCGACGTCGACATCATTGAACAAGCCCACGCACGCCAATGCCACTGCAGGTTTGTTTGTGAGCTGGTGATGGTGGTGGTCGTGATTCGCGAATCGCGATGATGGATGGCCGAAACTGAAAAGAATAAGCGCCATCCATGTGATGTGATGTGGGCACTGGGAACCACGCGTTTCGTAATCGTAAATTACGCAGATTACATAGTGCGGGCACGGCTGTATACAGTATAGTTGGTTTTGGTTTTAGACCTCCCCACGCTTCCCATACTGTACTGTACAGCACAGTATTGTACTGTTATGTATTGTAGCTCGCCCCCCGCCCCCATACACACACTCCTCCGACGCGCACCGCATCGCCGTATCTTTCAATCGAGCTCGTCCCTCACTCACCTGGCGGGTGGAAATGATGGAACGCAAGTTTGTCACGCGACGGCTGCTGTAAGGAATCATGTGCATCCATGCGGCAGAAGGCATTCGGTGATTCGGCGGTTGATCGACTTGTTCGGCAGATCTTGAGAGGGGCATCCATCCGCTCTCGCTCTCACACCAGCTACGGCATCGCTCCAAACACCCAAAAACACAACTCCCGGCTCCCGGGAATCGTCAATAACCTAGATGGATAGATCTGTGGGTGGTGCTCATACGGGCGACAATCGGTGCCTTACTGTTCGTGCGCCTCAGACCCAATCGCGCGAGAGTTCGTTCTCCGATAGATAAGCTACGCCCTGCACCATGCGATCCAACTCGACCCGGACTCTTATCATTCCGGTAAAGAGAGCAAAGCCAGTAGTATTGGGATTTATAGCGGTAATAATAGTCTTGAGCACTGCCAGAGAGAGCTACAGCAAATAAAAAAGAGTTAACAGCTCTTCAACACGAGCCAACCCGGTCAATGATTAGCCGACTGTTGGTGACACCACAGCTGAGGATCGTCGTAGTCCCCCTTGGGCAGACGGATTGTATCGTAAATCGAATCATACAATTCACAGCCTCAAGTCCCCGGCTATGCCAAGGGAACATTGAAAGCCAATGTCGCGCGAAATAAGGTATACAAAGTCAAAGGGCAGGTAAAAAAAGGAACGAAGAACAAAACAACAAAACAAAAAGCTATAGTACAATAGTGTGTGCGTACCGCAGCAGCGCGTTCGGTAACTCAGTGCGCGGGCCCCTGGCCCGACCCTCCTGTCGCTGTCGGCGCGGGCGGATGTGTCAAGTGTGCAGAGTGAGACTGTGTGGAGTGCGAGTGCGAGTGCGAGTGCGCGAGTCCAGACATCCTCGAGATGTACGTATCCCAGTCCTCGAGCCTGCTCAATCAAACATCCCCGTTCCAACCAATCAGCCAGTCCCCAACACGTGCACCAGCGCCAGAATGAAACGGAAAGGGTACGCACTCGTAGCCAGACGGCATCGTGTGCCATATGTCCACGTTCCCATCGTGTACCTGTCCAGATGACGACGACGACGACGACGCAGGTACTGCGGCTCCCAGCGGCGGCCCTACGAACGTCGTGTATGCTTCCGCACCTTGCGGCGTTCCGTACGACGTCGCTTGGTGGCTTGCGGTAGGCTGCGCGTAGATTGGCCCTGCAGCGTGCTGATGCGGCTGATGGCGCTGCGTATGTCCTTGAGCGGGAGCGAGCCATGTCTCCGCCGGGGAATGGAACACGTGACCCGGAACACGCCCCAGCTCATCGCTGTGGGTCGGCAGGTGCGGGTACGCGAAGGTCTGCGTCTGAGGCGGGTGGGACAAAATGTCCGGCGGGGGCTGCTGTGCGAACACTTCGGGCGCGTGTGAGTACAATTGATCGGTGAATGGCGTGCCGCTGCTGCCACCGCCGAGGCTGCTCGTTGCCGGCGAGACTGACACCCTCTGTGGCTGTGGCTGTTGTTGTGGCTGCGTGCCCGCACTAGTACTGGACTGGAGCGAGGCAGGGCTGTCCGAGTCGCGCTCGCGTTTCGCAGATGGCGGGCTCGGTAGTGGCAGAGGGAGGTTACCGACGGATGCTAACTCATAGAGAACGTCCCTGTGTATTCTGTCAAGACTAAAGGGACCAGATGAAGAGCGACTACGCACCACAGACGGCCTGCGGCGTGCCATCTGCACGATTAAAGATGCGTATTAGATGAGACGAAAAGTGATACATGTCTCAGACGCACCGTCCTTCTGCCGCTTTCAGGACGGCCATACACTTGTGTACGTCCTCCATTTCCCTAGTAGGGTCACCCATGCCACCCGAACGCTTTGCACCCCATATATTCAGCAAAAGAACGATGCCCGAAGTAAACGCGGGAAGCTGTGGTGGTGGACAACGAGAAGTTCAGCGACGCTCCGGAATGTCATGAAGGGTAGAGAAGCACGTGCCTGGGAATGCGAAAAGCTGTATTGTGGAGCCCGACGGCGTTGTAGGTCCACCACGTGTGCGCATGAACGAGCAGCGTTGGTGCAAATCGCGAGCGATGGGAATGATAAAGGCGACGGCTTCCGCGGGGAGGGTATAAATGGCCGATGAACAAGAATTTGGAGATGATAATAATGGCTATATAGGCTTGCGGACTGAAGGAACCATCGAAGATCCCTGAAGTTCTGGCCCGTTGTATCCCATTTGACTATCCAGGTGATAAGCGGCTTCGCTAAAGTGCTCAAACAAAAGTACGCACGGTGTCCAGGCACTTTGTCAACCCACTCGTTGAGGGCGGAGTCAAGTTCTGCAACAATGTGCTGTTCCCAATGGGGTCCTACAAACCCAAGGAATATTTTTGACTTGTTTATTGAATACTGACGGTAGGGTCTGAGTGCCTCGTAGAGCAACATAATAAGTGCTCGGCTCACGATGGTTCTCAGCGCAATGGCTAAGATGTGAAAGAGCTTGATAAGAGCAACAAAGTACGATAAAAGCGACGGCTTTCCGGTCGGCTGCTTAAAGGCCGACTCAGGCTCTTGTTCGTTCTCCCAGTACTCGTCATCGACTTCCGTAGGTAGGTCAACGTCGAAGCTAATACAAACTCGTCGTGAATTCCCCACGAGATAGCCAAACAGACAACCACGTACTCTTCCTCCTGGATTGCACACGGCCGACCGAGTGACGCGCTCATCAGCCGGTCCAGAATTACGAGAACCCTGTGAGAAGCGATGCGAGGTGACCGGTGATCAGCCGATGGTTAGAGTGGAAGATTGTTGGTGGCTCAAACCAAAATGTGCGGCGCCATTGCTCTGCCTCAGTCTGGGCTATGGTACCATACGCCCTCTTGCGGTGCTTTCCCACATCCTGAACAAGTCGGATGCCTATACCGATCAGCGTCCAAGAGGACTGGGGAGCCGAGCACCCCTGCAAGAACAAGGATGCAAGCTATAATTAAACGAGGGTGCGGTCAGCGCCGATCAACTCTCGACACACCCGGCGAAAATGAAGACTCACCGCATACATCTGGACGTCATACAGGGTTGGGGGGCCCATGAGGCTCCGGCGCAGGATCTGCACCTGCCCGAACCACTTCCAGCCGGACGAGTGCCAAGTGGTGGTAGAGTCCTCGAGGAGTACACGAGGATCATCTGAGTAGCGCGACGCACATGCGCACAAGCACAGCAGCACACTCCCAAAGGTCTGGTCGCGAAGGTGCAGGTTGTCGTGCAGATGACGCTCGAACGTTGGGCGGTGTATAAGCGGGAGGTAAAGGTTGAAACGCGAGAAGTAAAGGTCGACGAGCTGGTCCATCAGGTCCGGCTCTGGAAAGGTGTAACGAGGAACGTCGAGGTGGAAGGCGGTGCGTTCCCACTTCAGGTGTGCGATGAGGGGGCAAGGCGCATGATGACAAAAACGGTAGAGACGCACGGGGTGTTGGGCCCAGAACTCTGGTCGGCGGTTCGCCATGCGCATACGTATATGGTCCTGTTCCGTACCACTGTAATCGGACTTGAGATCAAGGGCCGTCTGCACAAGGCCCGCCCCGCTTGACTTGCCAAAGAAACGGTAGCTGACGTTGAGCTCATTGAACGTTTCCTGGAGGGACTGCACCTTGGCGATAGGATTGAGATATTCGTCGTCGCTCGGTTCCAGATCGTGATCGCCGGTGTCATCCAAAGAGGTGAGGGCGCCACCGCAAAGTTGTGAGGGCGGTCGATACGAGGCAGTGCCGGGCTTATTCTGGAGGGAGCGCGATAAGGAGTCTCGAACGAAGCTCTGCCGGTCGATCGGCGCTCCTAGCTCTTGTGTAAAGTCGGCGTCCGGACAGAGCTAGATGGTATGAGAAAGGTTGCAAGCCGAGCCCATTCAGACGACGCACTCGTTGCATGAGGTTCTCCATTTTTTCCAGCCGCGACTCGAGACTTTCGACATACCTTTATGAAAAAGGTTAGACCATGTAGATAGACGGATGATCCTAGGGCAAACTACGCACCCCTTCGGTGGTCCTCGTTTCTGACATGGTGGGTTAGGATCCAATACTCAGAGGCAAATCGAAACTGTGTCCACATACCTTGGCAGCTTCTTCATACTTGCACTCAAAGTTGTACGCAGAACAGTTGGAGCATTTATTTCCCGGCATCTGGCTTCCATCACCTATTTGGCATCGTCAGGAACGGTGGGAAGTGCAGAAAATAAGGACAATCATACATCTGACTGGAAGGAAGGTCAGCCGAACACTACTCGGCGAAAGGGCGAATGACAATACTTTTCTTCCGCCGGCAGACGTCGCAGGCTCTCTGGACCCTTCTCTTCTTAGCAGTACGAGAACCAATAGCGTCGGGGTCGTTGATGTCTTCTTCAGCGGACGACATGACGTGGGCTGTGTGGAGTGTGGACGAGTGACAAGCGGTGGACGGTAGTTAAGAAGAAGATCTCTCGACCGCGGAGTGAGACCCTTAACCACAACTTGGTAATAATATATCAGACGATCAACTTAACCGGGGAGTGAGGGCGCCGGAGGGTGACGCAGCCGAGGCGACACGGCGAAAGCCCGTAAAGTTGGCTCACTGGGTGCGCGTTGCCAGCAACCCCTGACTCGAGCGTGAAAAATACAGAGGCAGTGAGGCGCAACGTGGAGGACAATTTATCTGCGCAGCATAATGCTGGGCATTCAATATTCAATCCACGCCAGGTGGATCTCCAAGGAGGGCTGCATGAAGGCACAGCAATAAGGGGAAGTGCCGAGTAAGCTTTGACAGTCCCACCATCTGGGGATCTTCTCACTCTTCTCACTCCCGACCCAAACAATAAAACTAAAACTACCGTCCTTGGGTCTCCGTATGGCATGATCACACACTATAATGTACACATCTGAGTTAGCTGGCCTTGTCCTTTCCCTTACGCGGTGACATCCGCTCATATGCATTGTGTTCATCTCCGTCCCTACGTCCCTTATGCTCCGCATCTCGATGCCGCCCACCCTCGCTTTCCCCATCCACATGATGGCCATGGCCACGATGATGGCGATACTGTCTGCTCGGCTGCGCAGCAGCATCACCATCCGAACCGGACTCCGTCCCAGATGAATCTTCGTCCGACGACTCGTCAAAACGCCTCGGTTTATGGTAGATACAACAAACTGGACACAGACGCCCCTTTCAGCGTTTTCTCCGGCGTCAAGCCTCCAGCACGTACTTTTTGACTTCTTTCTGCCAAGACCTTCATTGTCTACCACATCCTCGTCCCATGCCACATGCGGAAGATTGCGCGGACCCCCACGAAGACGAAGGGTGCCCGTGGGTGCTAACCCCATAGCAAGGTCTGGTTGTGCCGAGACATCGCCCTGTTCGATATTTTGAACAGCGAGTGCTGTGCGCGAACCTTCCCGCGACATCGAGGTTGATGGCCCTTGAGGAGGGACGAGTGCCATAATCGTTCCGGTGAAAAGGAGGTAGTATGTGGATGTATGCGCGATTTGCGGTGCTCCAAAGCGATGCTCCGGGTCCAAAGAGGCGGTGGCTGACTAATCAAACCTGCCCGGTCCGGTCCGCGTGTCCGCCTTGTCACCGGCCTCTTTCGGTAAACGGTTAACCGGTTCTTCACACCAACCACACCACACCCGGACTTTTCGAAATAGCTGTAATGAATCCAAGACACCCCGTTTTCTCCACTCATTACTTCTCAGATTTTATTGGACAGTTGCGAGGACAAATTCTCCTGGTGCTGCGGAGCACAGCAAATGAAGGGGGAAATTTTTTTCGCCAACACATGTCTGTGCAGTGCATCTTCTGCCCACCTGTACTCATCTATGTGTTTCGGAAATGACACCAAGCTTACCATTTACAGCGGATTCACTTAACCTTGGGGTGCGCCATTTTCAAGAAAAAAATCTCGGGTAATGTCGGCAAACTCCGTGACTCAGTAATGTATGCACGAAGCAGTGATAAGATAAGATAAATGCCAGAAAATCGCAACCTTGCCACTTTTGTCACACATGGTAGGACTCCGACACGGCATTTGGTCAGCAGGTGTGACAAACCAACTTTTTTTCATTCTCGCTCCTGTGTGCGTTTCCCATCAAAATAATGGTTGGATTCTATTCATGCAAGCTACAAGATGACATGTATGAAGTTTCATAGTGGTTGAGTAAAACATGGGTGAGATATGGTCGACTGTCTGAGTGGGGGGTCCGTCCAAACCGGGGTAAGGGTTAGGTACTGGAGTCACGGAGGTTGCCGAAATTACCCGAGATTTTTTTCTTGAAAATGGCGCACCCCAAGGTTAAGTGAATCCGCTGTAAAAGATTAGGCGTATGTTATTGGGTAGGGTAGTGCTGTCTATCAAGATATCCTGCGGTGACTCCAACAGTTTTGCCGCATCAGGGCTGATGCACTGGTGCGTGATCAAATCTTAGACCATCTACACTGCCTGTGTGTGGGCCCCTCGTTACTGAGAAAGGACCTCCTGCACTTCATGTCGCCCATATAGAGCAATCACTGCCATGGGCTCTCCTCATTCTCGTTCTCATTCTCGACACCTTTTGAAGACCTCACTATTGACCTGGAGTTTGTCGACGGGCTTTCTGTGGTCCAATTGTCTGAAGATGCCGAACTACTAAATAGTCTTGTCTTGTTGCTTTACAGATTGAGTGTCATCCGATCTACAGACGAAACACAAATGACCTTGTGAGTCCCTGGAACACTAGATCTAGCGACGACAACTTTCTTGGCACCCCTTGCTGCGGCACATTGTCGAAGACTCTAGCTCCGGGTAGTACCGTTCCGCCGAGGGCTGACCTCTTTCGGAAGAACCTATTATTTTGGCGCGTTGGCTTTAACACCTATCAGCAGACTCGCATCTCACCCCATTCGTGTGCTATTGCACCTCCCTACGATTGCATACAATGCGATTTCGATTATCATCTTTCTCTACCTCAATCCAAACATCTCTGCAGAATCTGTGCTCCTCCTGAACAGAGATCTACTCCAACATGACAAGTTATAACATAATGGGTATGTCGGGAAATCTGGTAGCCATTTCGGAAGGAGTGCGAGTCCAAGCGCGGGTCGATGCGCCACGGTCTTCCTGCCATTGGCACAGCACAGGATGACTTTACCGCCTGATGGATAGTTATTGTTGGCTGTGCAATGTGACATCAGCAAGCCAATGGACGGATTTTGATTTAAAAAAAGAGTGCACAGACCGACAGCCAGAGAGCAGAGCATGACGCGATGACGACTTGCTGTGCCTGCTTTACATAATGCGCCACGTCCACGTATCGATGCCATTTGCCGGTATACCGCTCTCCGATATATTTTTTGACGTCTTGTTGGGCGAACTGTTCTTCACCCATCAATTCCTGCTTCCGTGAGCACGATGAGCACGGAACACCAATTTTTTTGATACTTTCCAAGTGGCAAAGTTGTATCAAGAGGACTCTCGTCAGCGGTGCGTGGGCGTTTACCTAGTCGACTCGGAGTGATGATGTTTACCTCCTGGGGATCATCAAGGGCACAGTTATCTATAACACAACTGGCTGGTCAGTACTGTGCGCGCAGAACATACAGAACCGAACGTACACCGCATCAAAGGACACGTCATCCAATGCTCGACTTGTGTTTGCATCTCGGAATGGACACTGGAGTAGTGGCGGTGACATAAATCCACTTTGCGCATTCCTGACCGCGCTCAACGAATTTCGGTGGTGCACGAATGCGCCGTAGCCTATTAGTGGTCCCAACTCGATGTCCAAATCGATCCTTAGTAACAGGGCCTCCGAGTCCCAAAGACAAAACAAGGCAACATCAGTGCTGTCATGGAAAGGTCGGTGCGGAAGGATAGGCAGTGCGCATACTTAATACGTTGTGGAACATGTTCTCCACACTCGACATAAATAAACCACGTGGTTCAAATACTTTCTAGTACTCACTCCTCAGTTTCGGGACACTCCCACAAATCCCTAGCACGCTAACTACCCCACGTTCCACACTGAGCCCCATCTTACCTATCTCGATTACCCTTGACGTCGGCCAAAGTAGGGACAGCCAGACTGTGTATAAAGAGTAGGGACTGTCGAGAAATGGTACTCTAGTGTCACTCCTGTGCCCTTGAACGTCGCCCTCCCTGCTTCAAAACTCTCCCTCTGTCGCTCGCTTCCCTCTCGCACTCTCATATCCTTTCTCCCTCTCTTGTCCTCCTTCTCTGCTTCCCCCTTCCGAGTCCTCTCTCGTCCTCTCTCGATTGCCTCCCATTGCTCACTCTCCGGTCACTCCTGGCACTGCCCTTCTTCTCTCCTACCTGGGTCCTTGCTAAGGTTGCCCTCCTCCCGGATGTCCAAAGGGCATTCCTCCTCCTCGTGGTGGTTGGAGAGGTTGTGCCCCTTCGCGTGGATCGCTGTGAGGAGGGTGGAAACGGATGTGGAGGCTGTGAGATTGGTGCCATTGGGGGGGGGGGGGCAAAAGCCACAATGTCCTCGTGTGGGCTTTCGAATGTAGCAGCTGCACTACATGCGGCCCATGCAAGAAGTTCAAGGGCAACATGGGCGTCAACAGGGTTTTGGTAGCAGCCGGGCATGCAAGTAGGGCCTGCCACCGGGACCCCAGTAGTAGAAGAAAAGGATAAATTCGAGGCGGCGGAACGCGGAGCAGGGACGCTCGCGATTCCAGATGTGCAGGAAGTTTGCCACTCTTTCCTACCAGGGCCAAGCGTCCAGGGGTCGGTGGGCACAACTGTGCAAGAACGGCTGGGGGGCGAGGGGAGCGAGCAGGGAATCCCGGAGGCAACAGAGAGGGATCTCTTCCAGATTCCAAGACGGCTCGAAAAGGTGTGCAAGGTCCTCCTCAAGGCTTCGTCGGCGGATTGGACATGCGGCTTTGTCCGCACAATCAAGTGCCAACTCTGCCCCAGTGCTGATTTTGGAAACTGGGAAGACTACAAGCGCCATTGTAAGTATATGGAGGCCCACCCTCTCGAGATATTATTTTGCGACTACTGCGGAGACTTCTTCGCCCGACAGGATGCGCTGGATCGGCATCGCAGGAGCCGCCCTCCCGCATGCGTCGCTTTCGAGTCTAAACCAGAGATGGCTCTGTTCAAGCGCAGGTGACGGAGATGGTGCATAGGATGTTTGTGGAGAGGTTGGGGCGCTGCCTCAAAACCAACGAGGACATCGGAGCGCCCTTTTCGCAGATCATTAAGATGATATTTCCAGATTCTTCGAAGAGAGGGAGCCGGCAGCAGTGTCGCCTTACAGCGCGCACGTCGCAGGAACCATTTGGCACTAATTGTATGTAATTTGTTGTATTACTTTCCTTTGCTCTTTGCCAGTCCTTTTGCGAGGGGTGAATGTGAATTGCAGTGGTGCCATCGATGGTACGATTTTTGTATTTACTTTGCTCTTGCCATAGTTCTCTGGTTTGGGTGTTTTCGTTTTGCCACCTATATACTAGTAGTTGTTATCCTGATCCGAAGGTGTTCCGTATAGAAATTTTTGCTCGACTACCACCCAAACCACGGACATGATCCACGAGGGTCGCAACTGGGGAAGAGAAAGACGGTGTACGATTGATCACAGTCGACGCGTTTCTTTTCTTTTACACGCCTCGGGTTCAGCAACCGCAACGTGAGCAAATGTCCGACTCTCGCACCCGAACGCAACGCCGAAAACCAGCCCCTTCCTTCCACATCGGAGACCACGAACCCATACACATGCCCGCTGTACGCGATCACGCGCGCTCTTGAGCCGCACACATGCACACAATTTCGCCACAAGGCAGCCGGAGCAATCGATGGCTTGTCTGGTCAGTGTCAGTGGCTATCTCTGCACACAGGGGACACATCGACGCCGTCGTTGTTAGATCAACAATCATCAGGGAGCAGAAGCGTGGCCGACGTCAACAACGGTAAAGGTTCGGTGGATCCCTTTTCTCCGTATGCGCACCCGCTCACGCTCCTCGCATAGAATGGATTCGGTTCGGCATCCAGCAAAGTTGTACGGGAGCGCAGCTGACGAGCAAGACACGGAGCTCGCCGGGACGTGGAGGGGACAAATGGACGCCATGCTGGTCTTCGTACGTGCGCTCGCTCGTTCCTACATTCCAATCGTCCCAAATCTGCAAGGCATTGCCGACGCTGACCGCTCGTTCGTTCCCCCATTCCAACAACATAGACATATGTCGTCTTCAGCATCCTCCCTCTCGTCATCAGCAGCGCCCCGTACCAAACTGCCCTCACCACTCCGCTGCGCCCAGGCGCCGTTTCTCTGCGCTTTCGTCTTCAAGCTGCCCACATGGGCGGTGAATGGCGGTGGCCCTACCATTTTCCTTTTGCCCCCTTCATACCGCCGTCCTTCAGCGTAACCGGTCGCGTGATCTGCTCGCCGACACCGAACGGCGAGCGGCCAACCTCGATTATCTCCCTCTGCAATGGTTTGCTCGAGGATGTCGACGAAGATAGCATGGACCAGTCGTCGACGGACTTCCCGCTCTTGTCCATTCTCCATTCATGATGGATGCGAAAGACACTATGGAAGCCCTCTTTGCGGATGGGATGCTAATGCTAGAGTGCCTCGAGGAGCAGCTCAAGTCAAGCATGCTGTCGCGCGAGCTCTCGCAGGCGGCGAATATGCACCGTGTCTTTGCGGGTCTCGAGGTGCTGGACGCGGCGTTTTCGGTCCTCAACCAGTAGTTCAACAACTCAGTCATCAAGGTCAAGTCCTCTGACATGCTCCACAGTCGTCAAGACTCCGCCCTCGCATTGCGTGCCGCGTGTATCAGAGCAATGACGTTCCGCAAGCTCATTAGTTCGCCTCTGCACCCGCCACGGTGCATTCCTCGCGGTTTCCCCCACACCTATCGGCACTGGCGCTGCGCTTGCACACTCGGTCGTGCGTCAATGCCTCAAAACCCGTCTCTGGGGTAACCGAGGCCACCTTGAGGATGTGGAAAATACAAGTGGGGTCTGACATGTACCTTGCCCACTCCACCATCATATTCGATGGACACCTGATCAACTTCCTGGTCTTGATACTCGTACGCTGAGCGATCGACGCTTGACCTTGACCTTGCTCATGTGTGGGAGACCCTGGAAGCGATAGTCGGCACTTTCAGCATCACCCAGCCTACAGTCTCCGCTCCCGATTCGAAGAAGTACATGCCGATGTCCGCGACCGCGAGTGCCTCTATGTACCTGACAAAGTAGGAATGCGGGAAGGACCCAATAACATCCCATTGATGCCCGTTTCCTCGAGCTTGGATAATCCGCAAATTGCCGGGTGTTGGTGGTTTGGCCAGTAATAGCTCCACGTTGGGTGTTGAGGGTCCCAGGTAAACTGCATAAAGGTCGGCACCACAGCCCAGAGGAATTTGTCTGCTCACGCCGCTGAACGATACTATCGAAGACTGGTTCATGGATAGGGTGGCCAAATGATCGTGCCTCGCGGCCACACTATACTGTAGGTGAACCTGAACCAATCTCAGCCCAGCGCTCGGGATTCATTCTCCTTCAGTGGTGGTTTGCGCTTAGCGCTTGTGGCATGACGAGGTATACTCCACAGATCCTTTCGATGCCTTGAACGTCCTCCGCGCTTTCTTATCCCTTCCCACTTTCAACTCCCTCACCCGTCGTGAAAAGGCTCGTGGATGGCTTTTTTCAGCCATACCAGTGGGCACCTGAACGCATGTCGTGATGAGGAAGTGCTAGAGGAGACGCGGGAGCGCATGTCTATGATATGCCTCGAAATCCTCGAACAAGTTTTCATGCTCTTCGAGGGTTCCCGGACTGTTCGCTGGTACGAATTTGGTGTGGATGCCGTCCTCATCGCTGTCAACAACGTCGCGTTCTGCGCTCTAGTCATCATGCTTGACGTCTTGTTGGGCCAGTATCACTCCTGAAAGGTCGAAGGCCAACTGCCAACCGCGCAGAATCCCGAGGAGCAGCTTTTCGTTTTTGCGCTTCACGACTGGCTGTGCCCCGGCAACCAACCGGAGCGCGAGCGGAGAGAAGGCCGATCCACTACTGAAGGTGGTTAAGGATTGGCAACTCGGGGAACCCTCAACCTCGCAGCGGCACATCGCGAAAATACTTCGACGTTACCCTGAGTGCAAAGAAGTAAAGGAAGAAATGTTGATCCTCGGTTGCAATTGGGCTACCCATGGCACGACGGTCGGGCAAGATGACTATCCACTTCCCGCATCACACCCCCCTGCGTTTCGCAGCAGAAAATGGATGTCTCGAAATCGTGCGGCTTCCTCAGCTGCTCGCACACGGAGCGAATGTCCACACCCGGGGAAATCTTGAAGATCGCCGGAGATGTTGAAGTTGCGCGGTTGTCGTCACGGCATGCTGCGGGAACGATTTATGTCAAGCACCACCTCCTGGTGCGATCCCCCTT
>WTXF01000338.1:0-23716 GCA_022496215.1 Russula brevipes | reverse complement strand
TGACCAAGGTTGCATCCCTGCAGGTTGAATCATAAGGTGTTGGTGTCCTGCTTGTTTGCTGTTCCTAAGCTTTCTCCGTGGGTCGTTCATAATATGTAGTACACATCAACTGGGATTCGCTATACTGAAATCGATGATGGCGACGCGAGATAGCGGATCTATGATCGCATTCCTCTGCAAGTATCTGAGTACACGTCTCATGAAACTCTCGGGTACAGTAAACCCAAGGATTTTATAGCGAACTAAATATGTCGCCATGAAGATGGACATTTCGGCCAGGAAATGGTCGCTGTATCCAACTGGTGACCCGAGGGTATAGAGCACATCGCGGCCATATGGTATCACGGGGACCTCTTCTGGGGGCGGAAGACGGCTGGAGTGGTCAGGCTGTCAGGGATAACACTTAGCTAGCTGCAAAAAATAAAGGGGCGGAGGAGGACAGGAACGGAATGCACATTAGATATGTAGAATCGCCCGAATACAGCTAGCTTTCCCAATTGCCACGTGTGAATCAGTTGTCATGGGTCGTCACGATTGACCCATTGCTGGAGGATCCGTGCGAGTTCGAGGTGTCCCCTGGACGACGCCAAATGCAGCGGAGTCGACCCATTATCATCCTGCTCGGTGGCGACAGCGCCGTGCTCGAGAAGGACCCGCGCGAGTTCGACGTGTCCCCGGACGACGCCAAATGCAGCGGAGTCGACCCATACCTGTTCTGCGCCGTGGCAATAACGCCGTGCTGGAGAAGGACCCGTGCGAGTTCGACGTGTCCCCCGGACGACGCCCGATGCAGCGGAGTCGACTCATCCCAGTCCTCGCCGTGGCGACAGCGCCGTGCTCGAGAAGGACCCGTGCGAGTTCGAGGTGTCCCCCGGACGACGCCAAATGCAGCGGAGTCGACCCATACCTGTTCTGCGCCGTGGCAATAGCGCCGTGCTCGAGAAGGACCCGTGCGAGTTCGACGTGTCCCCCGGACGACGCCCGATGCAGGGAGTCGACTCATTCCCGGACTGCGCCGTGGCGACAGCGCCGTGCTGGAGAAGGACCCGTGCGAGTTCGACGTGTCCCCCACGACGCCCATGCAGCGGAGTCGACCCATCCAGTCCTCCGCCGTGCGACAGCGCCGTGCTCGAGAAGGACCCGTGCAGTTCGAGGTGTCCCCCGGACGACGCCCATGCAGCGGAGTCGACCCATCCCCGTCCTGCGCCGCGGCGACAGCGCCGTGCTCGAGAAGGACCCGTGCGACTTCGACGTGCCCCCGGACGACGCCAAATGTAGCGGAGTAGAATTGTTGACAAGCCCAAAGCTTGCACATCCTGTGAGTGCTCCGTGATTAACCATTTAACAATCCTTTCAAGCCACAGAGCGCCGCATGATGCAATGCCGTTCTTCCCAGTCCCGATGGAATTTGCCTCGTTCGGTTCGCATCCAGGGCAGTTCTGGGTCGGTATCCAGACCCAAACTGCAAGGTGTGATTTCCTTGGGTCAAACAACTCCTTCATACCATCTTCCACATCTTGCGACACATCCTCGAACCGCGCATGGTCCACCCAGTGCTCGCCAGCGTATTCAGCAAGGGGAAATTTCTCCAGGCTGTCGTTTGTGACATCTTCAGGCAGTTGTAATAGAGTGCCTAGACACACTCGTGCGATGAGCGTGTGAGCAGGTGTCATAGAAATATGGTACCGGGAAATGTCATTTGCTTTGGGAAACCGGTCCGAAGTCAAGAACTCCTTCACCGAGAAATGTGAAATTGTATCACTTGGGTGCCTTTAACATCGACGACCGCAAGTAAACTTGAACATGCTGACAGCACCGCATCCACCGGATCGTCCTCGCGCCAATCCTCTCGAAATTCCGGAATTGATCCTGCCTCGAAATCAAATGCGAACACTTCTGCCAGTTCCTGGACCCGGAGCGGGCGCGAAGCCACTGCAACACACTGGAAAATCATTTGTGCGAATTCCTGGTGCGATTCTTGGATCTCTCGCAAGACCCGCGCATATGTTTCATCAAGCGTCTTTGGTACCTCCGCCAGCACCTTCCGGATACGATTCAAGTGGCAGTTGCGAAGGTAGTCCACTTGACAATTCACCCATCGGAACCTACATCACATGGGTGAGCGACAGTCGTCAACAGTTCAGTTATCGATGCCTTACATCCCGTTAGCATTTTCAGTGAGGACGTCGATGACATATTGCTTGTCCTGTGGTCTCCACCTTCGCATCCGTCGATCATCGTTAACGACTGACTTGACATAGTTCTTGATGTCATCACCATGTCTCCCCTCGTCCTGTAAAGAAATGGAATGGGAAGTCAAAGAATCAAGGACACCCATGATGTCGGCCTCGGGTCTGCTAGTGACACATATGTGCAGATTCGAATTTTTGAGTTGATGAGCTCCGCTAGAAAGTTAGAACCTTCTTGCGGGGGGGCAGCTCGACAGGGTTGGGACATTCGTCCAATGCATCCACAATCAGATAAACTGGATGACGTCTTGGGGATTCCATTATGTCCTTTAAACATCGGACAAGTGCGGCATCGCTGGCGTGTTGTGAACCATTTCTGTGTTCTGAGAAGACCTTGGAAATAAGATCGTAGTACGAGTCGGATTGATAACAAAGTTGGACCAGCAATGACGAGAGCAGCCCACGCAGGTCCCTCTTTTGTTCCTCCTTAAAGTCACAGTAGAAAAACATGAGGGCCATAGGCGAAGATTTCCGCATGTCGTCGATGTCCTGAATGATAGCAGAGCTGACCGTCGTGATGAGCCCCGGGGGGACAGAAATATGGAGAAGTCCACATACCAAAGGACGCTCTTTCCTGCACCGGCTACGAAAGGGAAAAGGCCGTCAGTCTCAGTGGAGGTGGGTGAGTGGGCCGCGACCTACGTATTCCACGGATCCAAAGAAAAGAACTCTCCTCAGATGACTTCCATTTCGAGAAGGATTCGCCATTGAGAAACCATGCTGCGGTTCCAGGGTGGCGCAATTCGTTCATCTCGTTTTGATTTTTCCATGGATCAGTCGGGGAGAGCCAATTCCGAATATCTTGCGCCAACTTGTCACCTGCCAGATGATTTTAGCGCGTTCAGTCAGCAATGGAGATATTGGAAATGACTGACGTCTCGATTTATTTATGTCACTCGACATTTGCTGTAACAATTCTAGCGCTCCGTCAGACACAGAGTTACCCAGCTGTCTTCAATAAATCGAAACTTACCGCGCGTTGCCTTTCCATCTAGAGGGAGGGATGTTCAACACCCAACTCATGACAAGCCAGGTACGTTTCTCACCTTGGACGAGACCATCGGTGTGCTCGAAAATCTGCGCCGTGACTGTGAGACCCTCGATTACGTTGAGTTGATTCAGTTTCTGCAGTGCCACTTCAATCACACTGTCTCCTGAAAGCTTCTTTCCAATCTTGACTGCATTGCATTCAGTTGAGTGTCATGTCAGCAGACACCCACTTACTCAATGGGTTCCGCTTGATCTCTTTGGTAACCAAGCCAAGGACGTGCAGCAGTTGCACCATGATTTTCACAATCAGTTCGACCATCGAACGTTCGAGAGTGCGTTTGGTATAAATCTCAAGGCGGTTGAGGGATTGTTCGATCAACTCGAGCAGGTCAGCGAGTGCGTCGTGGTCGGCGCTGACATCCTTTGCCGCCTGGTATGCTTGGATTACAACAAGGGTACAGTGGGAGGTAAAGAAGGACACGTACACCAAGTAGGACAGCAAAGCCAATAAATATGGGTTTCGCCAGAGGGAATGGCTATAGAAAAAGGCATCAGACGAGTACCACACCAATCAGCGTGTCCGACGTACCACGCTGATAGAGTCACGGAGGGTATCATTGGTGGAAAGTGTATACAGAATGGAGATGGCAGATTTGAGCAATTTCGCGATTTTACTGTCACCCCGGAATCGAGTGAAGGCCTGTGCTTGTTCCTGTAGGACATTCTGGACGGACTCGAGGGAGTAGGACTGCTCGAGTTGCTTGGCAAGTGGGTGCTCTGCCCATGGTTTGCCCGCCTGTTTTCCGTACTCCTCCACGGCAGACTCGAAGAGGATGGTAAAATTAGACGGCTCGGATTCCGACTGGTGACCCATATCACAAATGTCAGGAAAATGGGGGCTTGGAAAGGGGAGCTCGTCGGCTATGAGGGGGTGATGGGGAGATAGTGGACTGTCACTCGTCTGATGAAGATCCAGCTGGATCAGACGGGGGCAAAGCTGCTATATTGGGCCGGGCACTGGCCGGGCCCATCCGGCTTGACGGAATGATGACGTAAGGAGGCCTCAACAACGGCCTTCACCACCTCTTCGACGACGTTCTAGAAGCCCACTGACATAAGTTGGAAGACTTCTTTTTACTATTCGCCTCAACGCGTTGTAGGCCACGCTCTGCATGCCACGTATTTCTGCGTGTGTCCGGCCACAGCACTAAGGTTTGGGACGCCCCTGCGCGCTAACGTCCTGTCTTACAGACCTCGTTGACTTTGACATCGACCGAAGTAGGGACACCCAGACTGTATATAAAGTGTAGATTTCCTGTCCTCAATAATGTCTGCTTTCCATCTGTCAAGCTTTTTTCATCTAGTGTCGCCTGATTCGACTCGAGAACGTCTGCTGGGACGTCACCTCCTTCGACCCCAAGACTACTCCTCTGTCGCTCGTTTCCCCCTCGCACTCACTTCCATACTTTCTCCTTCTCTCGTCCTCTTACATCATCTGTTCTTTCTCTTGTCCTCCCTCGCTCTCTCGTTTTGGTGGTTCCTGATGCTTGCGCTCTCTCAGGTCGCTCTTGGCTCTGTCCTTCTTTCTTCACCCCCCTGTCCCGCCTGGGTCTGTCTCCTTCCCCCCGAACTCATCCGCGCGCCCTCACATGCTTCAGTGACACGGGACTACTGTCACAACCACCGGACATCGCCCCTCCCCTTCCACGGGCATTGGTTGAAGCCCGTAATCATTGTCTCACCCGAGCTACTGTGTTTCCGCTCGCTCCCGTGCTCATAGGCGATAGGCAACCACCACTTGCCAACCCCGTTCCCGATCCCGTTCCTACACACCACGACCACAACAACTGCAGTGCCACCTTTCACGCGATTCCACGCGACGAGCCCACCGACCCCATGCCCATCATGGAGGTACCGAAGTATCCGTGCTGCCCTGTAATCTGGCCGGGAATGGTCGCTGGGTCTTGTCAAGCGAGCGCGGGCCAATAACTTCAGGCTATCGCGACAAGTCAACGAAGTACGTTTTGGTGAAGGAGATCACGGCCCTGCCTGACGTAGAGAGGCGTAAGTCGGAGGATGAGATGAAATAGTTTCGTATGGCGGACAAGTAGGAAAAGAGGAAGGAGGGGGAGAGAGGAAAGCGAGCCGCCTCGAGGGAGGCCGAGACGGCACACAACGAGATGTTCCTGGTACTGCAAGACAAAGAATCCAAGTTGAATCTTTGAAGTTGGAGGGCACGCAGGGAAGATCTCTGGGGACACTCAACCTATTCTTCTTAGTTCAGAGGGTTAACATATACAGCACTGTAGCTACGAGAGAGATCCAAAATCGTGGAACAATAGTCGGTACAATACCAAAAGGAGAAAAGGCAGCACGCATGGAGCGAGGTATGAAAGATTTTAAAGGGTTGAAAGGAAATCAAGTGCATAAAGGAAAACGCATGACGCATGCGAGCAATGGGGTCGTCCGAGCCCGATAGTAGTGAATCATATCAGTGGGGGTCACAAGGCCAAGCATGAGAATGCGCGCCGTGGCGCGAACCTTCGAGATGATGCGATGTGTGATAAGTAATTTCCAAAGAGCATATGACGAAGACGAATACTGAGGAACAAGAAGATTGCCGATGCCCATGTCGCGTTCGTGGGTGTGGACAAAGGATTTGGCCCGAATGACGTTGATAAGGGCATGTCGGTGGATGTGAGGGAAACCTGTGCGCGAGCGTTTTCGCGGGCAGCGGTACGCTGACCTCAGGACACCTCGCGGTTCTATGGCATCAGGGTATTGTCTTTCTGAAGGTATGGGAGTACCGACGAGCTCTCCCTGTTAGATCGCGATGTCGCGAGTTAACCAGCCCGTGGAGATCCACGGTCCAGGAAGTCATTTGATTCTTCCACAACGATCGATTGCAGGACACAGGGCACAATGACGGGCAGGCAGGCTCCAAAAAGACCGAGATAGACCGACATAACAGAACGTCGGGATAGGAGCGCACCAGGGTATTCATCATCTGCCAAATGGGGGGGTGGAAGGGGCATATCCATCTGATATCTGATGAACCACCGTGAGCAAGGGAGATAAGCGAAGCCCGACGCGCTGAGCCTCCCCAACTGCAGCGCACATGTCGTCAACCGCCGCCCGCGACCCGACCTCTTCTCTGACTGACGAACCGCAACACTCATGCGCGCTGTCTCCTTGAGGAATTGGTTACTTATTTTCCCATCGCACCGTCTCGACGCCATGAAACCGGGTCCTAAATGCTCGACGCGTTGAGCGGCGCCATCGCGCAAGAACTAACCAATCAACCATCCGCTTAACAAGTCTAGCAGGGGTGTGAGAGAAAGGGTGCTCCACCTCGACATCTTGGAAAGTAATGACAGCGAGAGGAACCTCTCAAAAAACTTCTCCTTTTATCAGTTAAGCGATACACCGACAGGACTGATAACACATGTAGAAGTGGTGGAAACACACACAAAGGCAAGAAGAAAAGTAAATGAAGTATTAGAAGGAAGCGGATGCAGAGAGACCGTTTGGCAAATCAAATGCAGGTGGCATCAAGTAGAGGGCAGATAACTACATCAAAGCAATACGTTTACTTGAACTATCGCAACAGGTCAGCAACCAAAGCGCGAGAAATAATATCGGAAGAAAACCAACGTACATTCTTCCCGTCTACCTACTTCTTGTCCCCAACTGAACTTCAAGGTCCCATGCAAGCGCAGCCTCGAAGAACGCCTTTTGCTCAGCGTTGTCCGGTCAATAAGCTCATACGCGTAATCTTCCCAGTCAGGAGCAACCTCGACGACCCATCGGATTTCCTGCTACCCGCGTGGAATGAGCGCGCCCCTGATAATCGAGTTGTACGTCGTGCCGAGAACACCAACAGAGCCGAACCAATACTTGCGCGAGGCCTCAAGCCGGTTGAAAAATCCACCAATCGGATTCGAGGACATGAACGTCTGCGTGAGCTCCTCGTTGTACTTTGAAATCCACACCAAAGTAAGTAGCCTTCCTTGTCAAAGCTGCGTGAACGCAATCAACCACCCATGATTGAAAAGAACAAGGAGAAACTAACATCCGATAGAGCCACTCGAGCGACCCGTCAGCGCCGCGCGTATCTTCATCGGAGTATGCACGTTTCCAGTCCTCAAGGTTGAGCGTCGATTTGGGAACGAGGTCAAGGGGGTTCTTCTCCTTCGGTGCCTCCTCGTACTGCTTGTCATCATCGTCATCATCCGCCTCTTCTTTCTTGGGTTTCTTCTCGGCTTCGGGCTGTGCGCTGCGGCGGGTGCTTTTCCTTGGGTGGGGGTGTGTATTGGAGTGCCTTCTGAACGAATGCCGTAGAGCCAAAGATTGAGGTGACGTTCGGCTGATTCACGATGGTCTCAAAGTGGCGGAAGACGTTCGGAAGCTTGGCACGAAGGGTGGCGTCGACGATCGTGGTGAAGGCATGTTGAAGCTCGGCGGCGAGCGTAATGCCCGGAAGAGTGATATGCTCCGTTACAAGGAATGTGCGGCTAGCGAGGTGCCTTTCGAGGACAGTGGGAGCAGAAGTCAAACGATCTTGGAAAACGATGCGGATCTGGAAGGGCATTTGAATAGAACTGAATTGAGTGAGGATAAGAACGCACGGGCTTTTTGTAAGGGTTCATGTTGCCCTTGACGAGCTGAAGGACAAGAGCGTTGTAACGGGCATCAGGTAACCCAATGGTCGACTGTCGACTAAAGGGGGCTGCGTGGCAGTACTGCCGATAAGTGAATGCAAGCGAAAATGTCTTCACCAACAACGGACAGATGCCTCTCCGGCTTCTGCCGCGCACCGTCGCTCCGCTTTCGTAGGTCCTGTGTTGCCTCTGCTCTGCCAGTGCTCTGCCTTCCGGTTACGACACTATGCCGCTGTTCACGATGGTCGTACACTGCTCCCGCTGTGCCGTCTGTGCCTCGCTCGAACGCAACTTGGATATATGGTTGAGGAGGTCTACCTTTTGGCCACCACCATATGAGAGTCCAAAGGTGATGGTAACATAGTTGCCATGACTATGCTGCCATCACCTTTGGACTGTCACATGGTGGTGGTCAAAAGGTACTGTACACCTCCTCAACCATATGTACCCCCAAGGAATGCCTCACACAGCAGTCTGCTGTTTCTGCCCCTTCTAGCAGCCCTGCCATCTGGACCTGCCGTTCCTGCACTTCACCGACATGTGCTCTCTGCAGCGCCGCAGCGGTCGCTTGATATAACTGTCTATAGGCACATGCGCTGTTCTCAGCTGTGCCTTTTGTTTTTTATTGGGGATTTGGTCCACAGCGCGGCACAGGGGGCGCAGGCTCGCCCTTAGACCTGGTTATATTATCTTAGGTGTGGGATAGACGGGCCGGACGGTAAATGCGCAAACATGCAAAGATCACAACAGGAATATTAATGGGGATTCCATCGAGTCAGGAATAAGCAAAAGCAGGTCCCTGAAACTCTGCTCAAAAAAGATCCGGACATGGCTGTCTCAGTGGCAAATTTTATAGAGGCGGTGCGGAGATTCCAAACATGTGGTGAGCACTCAAATAAAGTGATGAACCCAACCCAAACAGGCAACGTAGTCGAACAACGCTCGGGACAACGTTGCGCAGCGAATCATATCTTTCCCCCTCGAACCGTCAGGAACTGCGCTCGAACTGCGCAGACGTCCCCCTCGAAGACTCAAGAGAAACGGCGACACGAGCAGACACACGCGAGCGCCAAATCTGCCCTGCCCCACCAATTGAAGGCATTCTCACATACTGTAAGGGGAGCCCGCGCGTTGGCCTCGGAACCGCCATATTGGAGCGCCTGTGCACCAGTCTCGAGGCTCCATTCTTCCCCTTGCTCCATTCTTTTTCTCCTTGTCTCGACCCTCACTAACACCATGTCACAGCCACTGTTCTAGACCTTCGGACTTTCTTTCTCCCTTCTTTTTCTCTACGCTTTTCCTTTTCCTCTCAGTAGAAACCCTCCTGTATATAAACAAGAGAGCTGGCTACTCAGCACGGGGAATCAATCGGATCACCCACTACCCAATATCAGTCTACGTCCTCCCCTTGGGACGAATCCCCTCACACTCGCAGTTCGCCTTTCAATACATTAAGCTGGTCACCTGGTGCACTGCCATCACACTCGTCGATTTCACTGCAGTTTCGCAATGTTAGCCTGAGTACCATGGAGAAAGTGGTTTAGATACGTCCCAGTGCATGTTACGACACATAAGAAATGCAGACATACAAGACGTGCTACGTGGGGTTTTGTACCCGGAGGTACACGATAATAGACCCCAAAAGAAAGGTGTTGTAGAGGGGAAGTAGCTTGAGAATTTTGAACAAGTTCGCAACACGTGAACTTAACCGCCAAGAGATAAGTATGAGAGGTGAGGAAGATGGATTGCTTGCACATGCGAGGGCTGCGTGATATTGTGGGTGGGTAAGCAGAACTGAGAATCTCCAACACCAGACAATTGATCAGGAGATCGATCAACGCTTTTGAAATCGTCAGTGGTGGGCACCTCATCGATTTTCCAGGACATTACGGCATCCCGAGAAAGGTGATGGTGGAGGCGACCGCGAGGCCAAGCTCGCAAGGCCGGAGCTTCCAGATTGCACATCTTCCGGACGTTCTCATCAAAGTGGCGCGTGACCAGGCTGCGAAGGCGGAACTCGCGTGTATGCGCGAAGTGCACGGGGAACATGCCAGCGTCTCCGCATTCGGCGTCCCGAGCAAGTGGCCAGCGGCGCGTTCCGCGCGCGCACGAGCGTCTCGGGGATCCACGCGGTCGGTATGAGGTGCTCGCCTGGTTGCCCGAGATCTTCGCCCACAGCGACGAGTCGTCCAGCGACCTGGCGCGAGTGGCGGCACACGCGCGTAAACCCTGTACTGAAGTTCAGCAGTTCGGTCCGCTGGCTTCGGGAGCGCGACGAGGTGAAAAATCCGTGCGAGCACCTCAGGCGGCAGAACGGAAATCGGCGCGAGCGCCTTGCGGTGCGTGAGCAGGGCGAGATTGAGAAGCATTACAGCGTTTATTTCTCTATCGACTGTGGAGAGCGCCACGGTGCGCACCGGGAAGTTCGTAGGACGGATCGGAGTTGGTTCGAGAGGGATTCGGGGCGGGTTAAGACTGCACCAGAGAACAAGGGACATTGCGCGTCGCTTGAGGAGGGCCAGGGCATCGGCCAAGGTGGACACATGTAGGGCACATTCCCACCTTTCGTGAAGGAAACGGGCAGTGATGTCGCTGTGCGTCGTTAATGAAAGAAGTCGATGTTGTGTTCTGGGCATGACTCAGATAGCGGTCAGCGACGCACCTCTTGATGAGCTCTTTGTTGAGAGCAGTTCGGATCAACATGGAAAGCTACTCCTGATCAGCGAACGGGATGTGTAGAAGTTCAAATGCTCCCATTGGTGCTGTAGTTTGCGATCACTTGCGCAGCAACTCGCAAAAAAGCATACCCGTCACGGTGATCGCGCCAGCGTTGTATCTCGCTGCAGATTCACTGCGCTCTGGTCAGATGGCGTCTATTCCTTGTGACCGGTTGCTGTCGGTAAATCTTCAGACAGGTTTTGCAAGGGATCTGAACGGAGCGGGAGGTAATCGTGGGTCGTGGGGAAACAGTGGGCAAGGGCGACTCGGCGAGGGCCGCGAGGCGAGATCGCTCAACTGCCCGCCAACACCAACATGAACACCCACGACAGGTTGTCCAATCCTCTCTGTATCGGACGCCAACACTGGCTGTGTAACGACTCCCCTCTTTCGTCCCAATGGCCCAACTCTCAATGCCGCCACTCGCCACCTCAGAGATCACCGTCAGGCCCAACATGACCTGGTTCACCGTGCACCCTCACAATCCCTCTCTCATCTTCAAGTCTTCACGGGCATGGAACAGCCCAATGGCGCCACCGCCGCTCTCAAATTCGGCCACTCGGGCATGGCGTGATAGTTGTGAAGATCCCATGGGCCGCACCCCCCACATCGCTGCTCGGGACAGCAGACGCCCTCGTCATCGGAAACCGTGCGTCGAGCACAATAATTCCTTCTGCGCGTGTGCAAGTTTTTTTACTGACCAACCATGGGTTGATGCGGATTCTGTCGTGCGGTTCAACACAGCGCATGTCTGGAAACGTTGCCACAGCTCCGCTGTCCACCATCGCGCCCAGATGCAATTCCTCCTCGAAGACCCCCGAGGGGTCGCGTGCCGTGCTGCAGGTAAACGAGACTGGACTAGTACCAACGCAAACCGCAATGCGCCTCCCCATGTAAGAACCTAGCAAGAGACCTCTGACTGTTGTAGACAGAACGACTGAATTGGCTGACCGGTCGGGACACAGTGCCACGCTCTCTGTGCAAGGTGCTGCATGTTCCAAGCAGTGGGCACCAAGGCACTATCTTCTTTCGCGGTTTGTTCCTCTTCGTCTGCCCTCGGTCTCTCAGCGCGCCCAAGATCGCGCACACAGGATGCACCTCCGTATATGACAAGCATTCTTCCACATGCAGATTTTTGCAAAACGAACTCGAAAGTACCCTCACTGCATACTGTAAGGGCAGCCCGTGCGCTGGGTTCGGAACTGGCATATCGGAGCGCCCGGAGTGCTCTGCGACGCCCGAGCCAATTCCCAAATTGTCCATACCTTTCTCTCCATTCTGTGCCCTTATTCACCCCCTACCTAGATATTTTCAAATCCCCTTTTTCTGACACTTTCCCCATTTTCTCCTTAGCTACCAATCATGTATATAAGATAGCTAGCTGGCTACTCAGCGGAAAATCAATCAATCAATGGAGGGAACCCGGGAAGGAACCCACCCACTTTACTACCCATCTGTCTACTAAAATCCTCCCCTTGGGACGAGCCATAACCCCAAATCGCACTAACCCTTACAATACCCCTCGCCGCTCCCAGGTTTAGGCAGACCGACGCTAGGCAGACCGACTTTGCCGCTGAGCTGCTGTTTCCTCCCGTGCTCACAGGGAATGTGTGCAGTAGAAACGGATTGACACCGTTCCCTTGCGCTGCGAACAAGTGCAGCGGGGGTGGCGATGTCCTCGCTCGATCATCTACCGCACCTTCGCTTGCCTCAGAGATTTTGCACAAGCCAGTAACATATGCGCGGTGCTACGATCGAGGGAAGGAAGGGTTCAAGTTCCGGGTCATCTTGGGTTGTGTGTTGGGTAACGGCGTGAAGTGTACGAACAGGTCGACGGAGGTGTATAAGCCAGTGACTAAAGTTGCATCCCTGCAGGTCGAATAACGTATTGGTTTCATGCAGTTCCTAAGTTTTCTCTGTGGGTCGTTCATAATATGTAGTACACATCAACTGGGATTCGTTATACTGAAATCGATGATGGCGACGCGAGATAGCGAGTCTATCATCGCGTTCCTCTGCAAGTATCTGCTTATAAGTCATCGGGAAAACCCTTCCGCGCTAACGAGCGATAATTTAGCAATAGCGCTGCTCAATTAATGATAATTCAAGTAAATAAGATAATTGTCAATAACTGTCACTACAGCAAGATCCAAAATGGATGACCCTTTCTTCAAAAATTATATGCTTAGGCTGAGGTTAAATGTGGGTCGGCAACTCATGCCGTTCTTTTTTCTCACACAAAAATTATTCGCAGTAATAAAAAAAATAAATTTATGTAATCTTTTGAGAAATTTCAGTGCTAAGTAGCAAAGAGCAAAGAGCGAAAAAAAGGGCACAGCCGCACGATGAACGCGAACGCGTCGCGTGGACCTGAAAGACTTTCAACCAGTTGAACCACCCATTGCTGAGGGAGGCTGCTGTCCCGCATGAAGGCGAAGCTGCTCGCACGCATCTTGAGGGTGCAGAGCCGACGGATTTGCGGTGCCTCAGTCACCTCGCTCTTGGACTCAGAAGCGTACTCCAAACCGCTGGGGCCCAAGCTCGTCGTCCAGCTACAGTGCACGGTCGAGGCCGTGTGCAAGGCCAACTGGCCTGCACAACGACGGTCGACCGAGGCAGAGCGGATACTGGAGAGGGCTGGCCTGGATGAAGACTGGGTAAAGTGTTGTCCACCTTTTTTCACTTCTGTCACTGGGAATTTAAATGGGATGTGTGGAGCGCGAAGCGCAGTGGGCAGGTGGAAAAAGAAAGATAAAGCTAAAGGGAAAGGGAGAGGGAGAGGGGTTAAAGCGAGGCGAGGGCGAGCGAGTGGAGCGAGGTCCAGGCGCCCAGACCCAAAGTCTTGAGGGGAAGGGGCCGTTGCATTGCCAAGGGGGGTCTGGGGTAATAATCGAGGGCACGGGTGATGTTGCCGCGCAGCGAAGACAGCCTGCTCACACACATAGTCAGTTCTAAAATATGAGTGCTTACTCACCTCCCAATCCTAGGCCACTAGCTCAGTAGCTAATCTTCAGAATTTCGGGCCCAACGGAGTCGAGAATGAGGGGGAGCGTCCAGGCGTCGTCGTCGTCGTCGTGGCAGAGAGCAGACACATGCGTCACCCGGATGTGAAAAAACGTGAGAATTTCGGCCAACGGAGTTGCCCCAAGGGGAATGAAGTCACGAGGAAACGAAGCCGGGTGGACGGCACGAAACAGGATAACTAGACAATAACTCAAAACTTGCAGGAGGAACAGTGATAACTGTTGGATAACCTCAAATTTTGTGTGACAACATAGGCGCTAATAATTTCTCTACTACTTAACTATGAGCTCAGCTGTCAAATTTTGGAGCCCGCAAATATAAATACAAGTAAACAAGGGCCATCCATTTTGGATCTTGCTGTAATATCCCTGTGCACATGTGCACGGCTTGTGAAATTTGAAATGATAGAGTACCAGAAATGGCACACCTTAACTGTGGCACCGTTTTCACAATAGTACTTTTCCTTAGATTCATGGCCCATCGTTTTAAAAACCTACTAAATTACATAGTACCGAGTGTCTACAACAACATAACGAATGAAGACAAAAAAATGGCTGAGACAAAGCAAGCAGAAGTAGGGATCAGCACGGGTAACCCACGGGTCACCTGATGCTGACCCGCACCCATACCCGCCACTACCCGTACCCACCACCCACGGGTCACAAGCCCATGGGTCACGCGGGTTAGGTACGGGTATTGGCACCTGTGCGTGCGAGGAACAGGGAGCGCGGTGCCCGGCTGGAGGCGAGGTGCCCACGCGAGGGAGCCCGGTGCCCTCAATGCGTCCGTCTGGGGCCCGAGCGGTGGAGGCGCGTTCGTTGCCCACACACTGAAGTCGTCGCCGTCGACGCCGCCACCGCCGCCACTCATAGGTGGACGGGCGGCGCGCGCGGTCGAGGGGTTGGACCGGTGGGGGAACGGACGGCATGGGGCCCTGAGTCGTGGATGCGCGTTCATCGCCCACATACCAAAGTCGTCGCCATCGACGCCGCCACCGCCACCACTCATAGGTGGACGGGCAGCGCGCGCGGTCAAGGGGTTGGACCGGTGGGGAACGGACGGCATGGGGCCCCGAGTCGTGGATGCGCGTTCGTCGCCCACATACCAAAGTCGTCGCCGTCGACGCCGCCACCGCCGCCACTCATAGGTGGACGGGCAGCACGCGCGGTCAAGGGTTGGACCGGTGGGGGAACGGACGGCATGGGGCCCCGAGTCGTGGAGGCACGTTCGTCGCCCACACGCCGCAAGTCGTCGCCGTCGACGCCGCCACCGCCACCACTCATAGGTGGACGGGCAGCGCGCGTGGTCGAGGGGTTGGACCGGTGGGGGAACGGACGGCATGGGGCCCGAGTCGTTGAGGCGCGTTCGTCGCCCACACGCCACAAGTCGTCGCCCACACGCCGCAAGTCGTCGCCCACACGCCGCAAGTCGTCGCCCACACGCCGCAAGTCGTCGCCCACACGCCGCAAGTCGTCGCCCACACGCCGCAAGTCGTCGCCGTCGACGCCGCCACCGCCGCCACTCATAGGTGGACGGGCGGCGCGCGCGGTCGAGGGGTTGGACCGGTGGGGAACGGACGGCATGGGGCCCCGAGTCGTTGAGGCGCGTTCGTCGCCCACATACCAAAGTCGTCGACATCGACGCCGCCACCGCCGCCACTCATAGGTGGACGGGCGGCGCGCGCAGTTGAGGGGTTGGGTCGGTGTGGGGGAACGGACGGCGGGGTCGTCCTCATCTTTCAGGGGACCCGAGTGCTGGAGGCGCATTCGTCGCCCACACACTGAAGTCGTCGCCGTCGACGCCGCCACCACCGCCACTCATAGGTGGACGGGCGGTGCGCACGGTCGAGGGGTTGGGCCGGCGTGGGGGGACGGACGGCATTAGTCGTCCTCGTCTTTTTCAGGGGGCCCGAGTGATGGAGGCGGAGGCGCGTTCGTTGCCCACACACTGAAGTCGTCGCTGTCGACGCCGCCACCGCCGCCACTCATAGGTGGACGGACGGTGCGCGCGGTCGAAGGTTCGGACCAAGTGTTGGGAGACGGACGGCATGTCGTCGTCGTTTTCAGGTGCTGGTGTTGGGGCTCGGGAGACAAGCGGGGTGTCTGCTTGGGTGTCCGACTGGGGCGCTGCACGGCATGGGCATGGGCAGAGGCTTTCCTTCAACAACTGTACAGTAGCATTGAGATGTTGGGGTCGAATGTTGACTGTTGAACGCGAGAAGTGATGGCTTGAGACGGGTCGACGACGGGTTGGCGGGTTACATAATGCTGACCCGGACCCGTACCCGCGTCGACCCGTACCCGCGTCGACCCGTACCCGCGTCGACCCGTACCCGCGTCGACCCGTACCCGCGTCGACCCGTACCCGTGACCCACACGGGTTTCTCAACCCACGCTGATCCCTAAGCAGAAGCGTAGGTGCCGGGATGCGAATGGGGTGCGCAGGAGCAACATGTCGCGGTCGTGGTCACGGCCGCGAAACTCGAAACCGAGGTCGGCAGCAGCCTGAATGAGAAGACCGGTGACCAAGCATCTGCTGCAACAATTTCGCAGGTAAGTTGGGAACAACGGGCACACAATTGTGAGTTCACAAGACAGAAGGCAAAGCACCAGAATGGACTTCATCGTCAAGCATCGTCAATTCTCGTAAGGTATCCCGAGACGTATTGAGCGTCTCTGCTTGCATTTTCGACTTTAATGTAACATCCTCGAGCTTGATATATCCCAAGCTGCAGGGCGTTCTGGGGGTGGCATAGATGGGTTCACCATGTAATGAATGACCACCGGATTTGAGGGCGCAAGATAACGATTGACCATCTCCGGCAAGAAATTGAACAGGATCACTTCGGCGCAGTTGACACCCTCACGAGGAAGCAGCAATTGAACGTGTCCGTCGCCGGCACAACCGAGGCCATTGACGGTATCACCGAGGCGCAGTGATATCTGAGACCATCCACCAGTGACGATTGATTGGGCGAGGGGGAGGTGGTGGCAGCCATGAGCAAGTCCAGGACTGTGCACCCTCACCGTCCTCATGACCCCCTTATCCCTCCTCCTGACCTGTTTTTGAACGATAATAGCAGTTTGGTGTGCAATTACGAGGCCGAGGCAGTTCAGGAATTGCAGCTGTGCACGGTCGAGGCCACGCACAAGGCCAACTGGCCCGCATGAAAACGGTTGACCAAGGCGGACGGAGCACTGCAGGCCGCTGTAGAGAGGGCCACTACCTAGGATCTGAGGGGAAGCCTCCTTTGGGGAAGAGGCTGTTGAGTCGCCAGAAGGGCCTGGGGTCATTAGAATTGAGGGCGCGGGCTGCAGGCAATGTTGCTGCACGCTGCAAAAGCGACCTACCCTCAGTCAGGGCAGGTCTCTCTGGCGGCACGTGTGCCATGTCACATGATGTTGTTGCCTGAAAAAAAAAGTCGAAGTCGAACAACGGGAACGGGAACGGCTGCACGCGACGTGCATCGCATCATTGACCAGTCTCCTTCTCCCTAGCATTCCACCTTTCACTCTCCCTAGTAGGGAACACCTCGGGATAAGTTTTCTTTTCCTGTTTCTTTTTATGCAAAGTAAACTAACAAACTCGACAATGGCTGCTTGGACACTCCATTGGGGTCCTCGAGCGGTGAAGGACATCTTCTGAGACTTACAATCCCACCGTCCTCATTTTCTCTGTTGCCCACTTTTGATGACTCGTCTACTTTCCTCAGGTTCACCCACATACTCGCACACTATCTTCTCATTTCCCAAATATCGTCACCAAGTCTCGTACACTGACACAGCCTCCGCCACTACCTTGGGGAGGAGTTTATTCTCTTAGACACTTTCGGAGCAGACATTCATTCCGATTGTCCCGCTGAACCTGACTCCCTCGTAAAGTCGCTTAACATAACACCCACTACTGCAACCATGAGGGTAAGAGCCATTAACGCAAATCCTTTCTCCCATCTTCATCACAATCTCACGGCCTTCATTATGCAGAAAATGATGGCGGAAACGCCATCTGATGTCACCTCACAGCCAATTGCGTGTGACACTATGTGTAACACCTGGTGGGTGCTGAGATGTTAAGTTTGATAAGAGAGAGACAAGTTCACCAAGAACTTCACACAACACAGAACTAGCCCAATCGGGGTCGTGTTGCAAAGTTTCGTAGGTAAAATGTAGTCTACTGTACAGGAGGGCAAATGCGTGCCCTTTACACAACCGCCTCACCCCCTCTGATCATGCCATTACACAGAAGCGAATGACACGCCGGGCTGCTGCATGCCCTGTCCTGTTCATCTCCGAGGTCTCCTCCTCTCCTAATGGTTTCATTTCCGCCTGGACCCTGCAGACGGACCTCCCCTTGATCGGAGGCCTTGCCTCACACCATTCCAGAGCTGGCGCACAACTCTCTGCGCTTGTCGCCGGGCTCTCTTCCCCTCCACTCCACAAAACTACAGGCCACCTCATTCGCCTGGACATACTCCTCCCCAACCGCACGATACAGAGCCATGCCTCCTCAGTGGGCCCTGGCCCTTTACTTCCTCTTTCTTCCTGTCTACGTGCTTCTCTTCTCACTCTCCTGGCCCTACCTGGAACTCTCCCTTCCATCGAGTTCCGATGGTTCTCCCCCCGCTGGGCACACGCTCGCCACATTAGAGATTTTGTCGCTTGTCTTGACGATGACGATCTCCCTCTCTCACTACCTCCCCCACCTCCGGACCGCCGCGAAGAGATGTACTGTGAGTGGCAAGCATCCTTCATCCCCTCCTCCCACCCAGCACACATCTCCTGCCGTCAACCCCCCGACGGCAATCGACCCCCACCCTTCATCCGCGGCATACTCGCCCGGGGCAACCGCCGACTCTTCTCCGCCGCTGTCCAGCTCTCTACAGGACACGCCTTCACTTCCACCTACTCCCTTCGATTTCGCCTGGGTGCCGATGATAACACCACGTGCCCCTGCTCCACCTCGCATACTCATGAATCGCATACGGCAAGACACGTCATCCTTGATTGCCAGCGACACCGTGCAATTCGTCAACAGGCCTTTGGGACTGAGGTCCCCTCTTACACACACATCTTTAGCACCTTCGCCGGTGGCTTCCAGCTCGGAGAATTCCTCTGGCTCTCCCGCGACCTCCTCCACCCCCTCCCTCCTCCGGAACCAACTTTCCGCTCTCCGAGCTCGGGCTAATCTGCCTGCGGCGAACTTCATCATCGACGGGCACAGAAACGTGGTTGATCCTGCGGACTTCTGGCCAGGCCTGGAAGACGACCCCCCAGGTCCTCTATAGTTACCTACTCCTTTTCTCCCACCTTATGTACGCGCCTCCTACCTTTTGTTCTCCCACTTCTCCACGCCTCGCTACACTCTCTCGTAGAGTACATGTCTCATAGTTTACGGACTCGGACAATAAACTGCTATTCAAAAAAAAAAAAAAAAAAAAAAAAAAAAATGCGTGCCCTTTTATCTACAGTTACTTAGGTACTAGTTTTCGAGTCCATAGACCCAATGCTATTGTTCTTTGCCCTTTCGCGGGCGCGTTATTGTTCTCGTGGTCCCTCAGACCACCTCTATTATCAAGTGATTTTCATTCTTATTCTCATTTCTCAAGGCAAGACGGGGCGCGAACCCCAGTCTCGCGTTGCGTGCTCAGTCGCAGTGCTCGACAACGCGTTCGTGTTCCGAACGCGTCTCGGCTTTGTTCTTCATCCCCACGGTCTCCGCGGGTGCCTTGGCTTCTTGTTCAGTTGATTTTCATCGAGCGGGGTGGAGCTGATCAGCGTTCTATTGTTCGCGCCCGTGTTTGAGGCAGGGTACTCGTGTAGGTGCTCGAGTATCGGTACGCGCGTCGCGCGCGTGGTCACGTGTTGTTCTGATTTCGTAAGACGCGCTACTCTTAACCAGCGGCCTTACACTATGTCGCGACCCTTGATTCCCGAAGACGCCGGTACCAGTGCCGAGATTCTGTCTACATCATTCCCGGCCACTACAAATAACAAGGCACAGGGAAGCTCAATGGCCCCCATCGATCTCAACTACCTTGATGGACCTACCATCATAGATGAGGTGTGTCAGCCCCATCGTATTCGCGTACTGTTGCTGCCTTCCACAGCAGTCACAGAACCCAGCCGACGCTCTACGACAGCCTCTCCGTTGAAAATAGCCTTCTGAGTCACTTCAGGTGCTTCAGGCGGAGAAGTCCATTGCAATTTCAAAGGTATGTGGGTTTTCAACGTGATGGCACTAGTGTATTCTGATGGAAAATACAGCCCGCAGTAGAGGTCATAGACTTCTTGACCGACACCCCGTCTCCAATGCCCTCGGCAAGTGAAGGGGAGAAGATCGCTTCCTCACGCAATGTCCCCACCAGCTCCCCTTCGTCATTAAAGGGCAGAACTAGCGACGACATCACGCCACTGCGCTCTGCCAATAGGGTCATTCAAAGTTGTACTTATTTCCTACTTATTGGTCTACTTATTGTCTCACTTATTTGTCGCTTTTTTCGAGTCAATAATGAAGAATTTTAAGGAAACCAATAAGTGATGAAATGACCTGGATTGACCATTATTCTTATTTGGCCACTTATTGGCCCTCACTTATTGCACCACTTATTCTGAAATTCAAACCCAGATCGTTTGAAGTCCGACCGTCGTTGCGGTTGCAGGGCCAGAGCAGCCCCACACACCGACACCACTCGCCCACCGCCCTACGACACGCCATCAATGCGTCAACGCCCGCACCCTCGTCGTCGTCGCCGCGCCGCCACCGCCGATCGTCCATTTCCTGCTCCTTCCTCTTCAACCCCTTGCCTCGCCAGGATCATCTCAGCAAGATTCAGGTGCAATTTTCTTTTTTTTCTTCCACATCACCTCGTGTTCTAACAAATGGTTTGTTTTGCAGACACTGTCGACCGCCCACGTCACGCGCATGGCGCCTCGCGCCATGCCACGCACGACCTCGCCGCCACGCCGCCTCCAACGCCCCTCGCTCGCAAATGCATGGGGTGTGTGTGCAACAGTGCCTGGCCACCTGACGGCCCCAACGACGACGCCTTGCGACGACCCCGACGACATCGGCCTCCGACGACACCGACGACGACGGCCTCCTCTGACGACCCCTCCAACGACGGCCCCCTCCAACGATGGCCCCCCTCCGACGACAGCCCACCTGCCACGATGGGCCCCGTGTTAGACAGTCCCCTGCAAAGACGGCCCCCTCCAACGACAGCCCTGCCACGACGACGCTGCCGCCACACCACCTCCAACGCTCCCCCTCGCTCGCAAATGCGTGGGGGGTGTGCGCAGCAGCTCCCCGCCGCCGACGGCCCCCGACGACGACGCCCCCTCGACGACGCCCCCCTGCGATGACCCTCTCCTTTGACGCCCCTCCAATGCCGGCGACAGCCCTGTGACGACGGCCATGACGGGCCCCCGCTAGAGGACCCCCTGCCATGACGACGCCCCTGCACGACAACCCCCCTCCCCTGACGACCACCCTGCCACAACGACGTGGCCTGGGATGGTGATGTTTAATGTGAGTGGGCACCCATTCTTTTGGTGCCCTGGAACTGACAGGATTTCTTTTTGTGGGCAGGTTGTCTTTGAAGAGCCTGGCGACATCGCCCGCATCCTCACCTCAGGCCCTGGGCATTCCAGGCGACGCGACGGCCTCCTCCCAAGGAGGTCCCCCCTCAAGACTGGTGTTGGCCCCCAGAGTGGGGCCCCTCATCAAGACTTCGGGGCTCGCGCCCGCTCGGTTGGTCGCTTTTGTGCAGGCCAGTTGGCCTTCATCAGGAAAATGGCAAAATGCTGAATGATTCTTAATGCTTCTTAATGCTTCTTTATTGCTCTTATTAAGCAGGGTCCCCTTCTTAATAAGCGGATAAGAGGCTTTAAGAGGCATTAAGAAGCATTCAGCATTTTTCCGTTTTCCTGATGTTGCACATGGTCCCGACCATGCACGGCTGCAGTGCCTCGACCGCCTCGCCCTCGGACTCGAAATCGTGCCCCAAACCGCCGGGGATCTCAAGATGGGAGGGGTCGCGAGCAGGTAAGGTGCTCGATTCCGGACTCCCCACCCCGACGCCCCTCTCACTCGCAAAGGTGTGGGGGGCGCAAGCGAGAATCCGGCCGCGACGCCCCGACCTGACATCCAGACCTCACACGCAAATGCGGGGGGTGCGTGCAATGGCGCGTGCCCGCGACTCCCTACCCCCGACGCCCCCTCTCACGCAAACGCGGGGGTGCGTGCAACAGCGCGCGCGCGCGACCCCCACGCCCCTTCACACAGGGGTGCATCAACAGCGCCCGCCCGTGGCCACCCACCCCCGACGCCCCTTCGCACGCAAACGCGTGAGGGTGCGTCGACAGCGCCCGCCCGCGACCACCCACGCACGCCCCCTTGCACGCAAATGTGGGGGTGTCACCGGCCTATATGCCTAGTGCCACTACGTGCCGGTGGGACAAGTATCCCCTCTGTATATTGCAACTTGCAAGTAAGTTGCTCGTTCTTTGCCCATGTGGTATGACCCTGTGATGATATCGACGAATCTTAGCAGGAATGCGCCTCTGAGGTATTCTTCGTATGGATAGCGATGTGGTCCTTCTGTTTGGTAGAGTCGATAGAGTTTCTCTGTATAGAGAGGGAGTCCTCGGGATGTTTCGGCGAGGCGTCCAGCCGCGTCCTAGCCTGTTGCTCATGCAAGACTCCCAGAGGGCTATGCAGAGTAGGGCTGCGAACCGTACCGTATCGGTTTATGGCCGTATAATTTACGGCTAAGTACGGTACACAATCGACCGTACCCGTACCGTAATCAGAAAATAAAAACTCTTTACGGTACGGTACGGGGGGTTATACAGCCGAAAACGGTAGTACGGCCCGTATACTTCTGGCATTTTTTATAACCCGCAGTTTTATAACTGCGGGTTTCACTTCTCAGTATTTATAGAAGGTAAACTACTACATAAAAGTGATAACAGAGCTCTGTTCACGCGGTCGTGCTCGCTGTGCGCTATGTGCTCGCGTTTGTTCGGCGTGAGCGACACAACGCGCAGGTTGCTGCGATGTGCTGGCGTTCAGTCGGCGCAGGCGACGCACGACGCGCAGGTCGGCGCGGTGTCGTCGTGGCGGCCACTCCCTGGGAGCTCCGCGCGGGTGATGCACGACGTGCAGATCACCACGATATCGTCGTTGCAGCTGCTCCTCGGGAACTCTGCGCGCTCTACCAAGTTGGGGGTAATCGGAGAAACGTTCTAGACATCGGCGCACTTGTCTATCAGCGCGACAATCCTCTTAGATTTCTTAGCAAACTGGGGTGGCTTCTGCGATTAGCGGCCCGTCGTCTTGTCAAAGGAGAGCAGCAGTGCCTGTTCTGCCACCTTTACTTTATACAAGCCGGAACGAAACCTCGTCACGATCGTGGTAGACGGAGACACTCGGATTTCACAACGTGAGGCCAAAAAGGACAGCTGCGAAACCGACAGTCACACCCATACCATCGAGACGCACGGCGCCGGCGCCGTTCTTCCCGGTGGCAGAACCCGACGAATTCGAACTGCCACCATTGCTGCCGCTCTGCTTCGCCTTGGCTTGGAAGGCCTCGAAAGTCTTCGCGCTGCCAGCGGTCTCATTCGAATTCACCGAGAAGACCATACCCTGGGAACAGTGGTTCACCTGCCGGCAGTACGCCCATATCGGGGCAGAGTCGTTGACCGTGATGGTGTAGGTAGGGAACGTGGTAGCGTTAGCGGAAACAGGCATGCTAGGGAAATGGCGACGCGTGAACACTTGTAGCAAACACGAAAGAATATGTAGACAGCACGTACAAGCCAGAGTCGAAGCTAGGTTGGCCGCTTGTGGAAGTGGACGAGAGCTTTTGACAAGGCGAATCGAAGCTGGACTGCATGACGGTGTGGTTCTTCACATGGAACTCAAATGTGACGCGGTCGCCCGGCTGAGCGGTGATATTCAAGGGGTTGTAGGTCAAAGTGTCGCCACCAACGATGATCCTGTGTTCCTGAGAAGTGGACGACGGCGGAGTTGTGCTGGCACCAGCAGGACTTGACGTTGTCGATGTAGAGG
>WTXF01000337.1:0-23837 GCA_022496215.1 Russula brevipes | reverse complement strand
CGTGACATAAACAACTCCCAGCAGTAAACAACTCCCGGAGTCAACAACTCCCAGGACTGCAGGGCTCTGCACGAGTCTTTCACGGGTATTCGTGTATTTTGGACATAGCCCTTCATTGTGTGATCGAAACGAGCTCTTAAGCATGAAAAATGGTGAAGAATTGACTGAGTTATATCTCCATCAATTTTCAACCAATTTGGATGCTTAGGGGCTCGTTTGGAAGCCATTCTTCACCGTAACCCACGGGTAATACCCGCGGGTAAAATATCCGTGGGTTACAGTGAAGAATGGCTTCCAAACGAGCCCCTAAGCATCCAAATTGGTTGAAAATTGATGGAGATATAACTCAGTCAATTCTTCACCATTTTTCATGCTTAAGGGCTCGTTTCGATCACACAATGAAGGGCTATGTCCAAAATACACGAATACCCGTGAAAGACTCGTGCAGAGCCCTGCCCAGGAGTAAACCACTCCCAGGAGTAAACAACTCCCGGGAGTAAACAGCTCCCAGGAGTAAACCACTCCCAGGAGTAAACAACTCCCGGGAGTAAACAGCTCCCAGGAGTAAACAACTCCCAGCAGTAAACAACTCCCGGAGTCAACAACAACTCCTGGGAATAGACAACTCCCAGGAGTCAACAACTCCCGGGAGTCAACAACTCCCGGGAGTCAACAACTCCCGGGAGTCAACAACTCCCGGGAGTCAACAACTCCCGGGAGTCAACAACTCCCGGGAGTCAACAACTCCCGGGAGTCAACAACTCCCGGGAGTCAACAACTCCCGGGAGTCAACAACTCCCGGGAGTCAACAACTCCCGGGAGTCAACAACTCCCGGGAGTCAACAACTCCCGGGAGTCAACAACTCCCGGGAGTCAACAACTCCCGGGAGTCAACAACTCCCGGGAGTCAACAACTCCCGGGAGTCAACAACTCCCGGGAGTCAACAACTCCCGGGAGTCAACAACTCCCGGGAGTCAACAACTCCCGGGAGTCAACAACTCCCGGGAGTCAACAACTCCCGGGAGTCAACAACTCCCGGGAGTCAACAACTCCCGGGAGTCAACAACTCCCGGGAGTCAACAACTCCCAGGATGGAATTGCTCCCGGGAGTGCCATTCGCACAGTAGCAAGGTTTATAGACAACTGGAAGTGATACAGATCCTGAGATTCTACATTCATGGGACCCGGACATCCCTCCAGCGATGGTCCTGACCGCAATCAATAGAACTGGATTATATGAGGTTGGACATCAGGAAAACGGCAAAATGCTGAATGCTTCTTAATGGCTCTTAATGGCTCTTATCCGCTTATTAAGAAGGGCACCCTGCTTAATAAGAGCAATAAAGAAGCATTAAGAAGCATTAAGAAGCATTCAGCATTTTGCCGTTTTCCTGATGGAACAGTTCTTCAGCGGAGCACATGGTAAAACAGATGATCAAAGTATATCTTAAACTAATGATTGTTCTCATCAATCAGCATGCTCAGGGTTACCCAATCTGCCGCACCCACTCCAGCACTACAATGCAATGCTGGGCGTGAATACCCAGCAATACAAACCTGTTCCCTCATCGACTCGGAGACACCGTGTAAGATGACATTACCAGAGAAGATCACCATCGATCCAGGGGGGTATCAGCATCGAATCCCAAGGGAATACAGCTCAAGAACGGTACCGGTGTCTCCGCCCAATGACAGCAGGACATCTGAGTACTTGAGCTAGTGGGCCACTACTCTGTATGGCATATCCGAGTTCTTGTGGTAGGGCCTGACTAGGGAGTAACACAGGTCACACCGTACCCGTCACCTGTGACACCATACCTTTGGCAGGGTCGGTGTCTAAATTACAGGAATATGTCACACGGTGGAGGACCATTGGCTCGAGGGAGCCAGTCCGGGGCTGGGCACCTGCCACGCTCGCACCCTCCCATTCTTTCTGCCACACATTCGAAGGTCCAAGTGTGAATGCTGCGCGTGCGGGTGGATTGCAGGCGTGTCAAGCACTCAAGGGCTCGTCCTTTGTCTCAACGAGAGCCAGTCCGGGGCTGGGCATCTCGCCATGCTCGCGGCCCCTTCGATTCTTTCTACCATTCGTATGAGGGACCGGGTGTGAATGCCACGCGCGGAGGTGAATCACAGGCGGGTCGGCACTCAAGGGCCGTTCCCTGCCTCAACGAGAGTCAGTCCAGGGCCGGGCACTTCCTATGCTCGCAGCCCCTCCCATTCTTTCTGCCACACATTTAAAGGACCGAGTGTGAATGCCGCACACAGGGGTGAATCGCAGGTGTCGAGGCACAGCTGTTTGGGGCACAATTACGAGTCGAGGGTGAGGCAGCTGAGACGCCGCAGCTGCGCACAGTCGAGGCCAAAGTGCAGGGCCAACTGGCCCAAACTAAAGCAACCACCGAAGCGGAGCACGCCACACCACCCTGGAGAGGGCCGCACCCATGCCCTTGAGGGGGAGCTTCATAGGCAGGAGGCCGTGGTGTCACCAAGGGTCCCCGAGGCCGGAATTGAGGGTGCGCGTTTGAAGGGCCCCAGCTGTGTGGGACGCGATTCCGGAGTCTGAGGGTGAGGCAGCTGAGACGCTGCAACTGCACACAGTCGAGGCCAAAGTGCAAGGCCAACTGGCCAGCACTAAGGCGACCAACTGAAACAGAGCGCCCACACCACCCTGGAGAGAACCGCCACCCGTGCCCTTGAGGGGGAGCTTCCTAGGCAGGAGGCCATGGCGTCGCCAAGGTTCCCAAGGCTGGAATTGAGGGTGCGTGCTTGAAGGGCCCAACTGTGTGGGGCGCGATTCCGAAGTCCGAGGGCGAGGCGACCAAGGTGGGGCAACTGCACATGGCCGAGCTGTGTGCAGGCCAACTGGCCCACCCAACAACGACTGGCTGAGGCGGAGCAGACCGTCCTGGACGGTGCTGCCACCCATGGTCTTGAGGGAAAGTGGTCGAGGGCCACATAGGCCACCGCGTCAGCAAGAGCCCCGAGGCCAGGATAGAGGGCGCAGGCAATGGGGTGACGTCGAGCCCACTGCGAAAACAGCCTGTCTATGTCCAGAAAACACCATGTCCATCAGGAAAACGGCAAAATGCTGAATGCTTCTTAATGCCTCTTAATGCCTCTTATCCGCTTATTAAGAAGGGCACCCTGCTTAATAAGAGCAATAAAGAAGCATTAAGAAGCATTAAGAAGCATTCAGCATTTTGCCGTTTTCCTGATGTCAGTTGCAGGGCACCAAGGATATAGGTGCCCACTCACCTTCATCATCACCACCCTAGGCATCAGGTCTAATCTTTGGGATTTTGATCCCCACGGATTCGAGAACGAGGGGAGCGTGCAGGTGTCATCATGTCGTTGTGAGAGAGCCCAGACACCGTGAAAACCCGCGAAACTGCGGTTACGGGTCACGGTACCCATGCGGGTCCCAAATCGGAACACCGTACCCGTACCTGTGGGACCCGTGACCCAAATACTGCAGGTGCGTGCTATTCCCTAGAGGGGGCATCAGGGGTGGGGGGCCGCGGCCGGGCGCTGTTGCACACACCCCCGCATTTGCAAGCAAGGCGTGGGTGGTCGTGGACGGGCGATGTTGCACCCACCCCCGCATCTGCGTGCAAGGGGGCGCGGGTGGCGCTGTTGCACCCACCCCCGCATTTGCGTGCAAGGGGGTATCGGAGCGGGGGTCGCGGCCAGGTTGTCGCATGGACCCCCCACGCATTTGCGAGCGAGAGTGGCATCGGGTGGGGAGTCGAGCACCTTACTGTGCTCGCAACCCCTCCCATCTTTAGAGCCCTGGCGGTTTGGGGCGCGATTTCGAGGCCAGGAGCGAGGCGGTCGTGGAACGCAGCCGTGCATGGTCAGGGCCATATGCAAGGCCAACTGGCCTGCACAAAAGCGTCTGACAATGCTGCAGCGAGTCACCCTGGAGAGGGAGGGTCACCACCCGAAATCTTGACAGAAGACGAGCCTCCTTGGAAGGAGGCAGCCCTCACATCGCCGATAGCGCCGGGGTCAGGGTCAAGGGTGGCTGAGGCGCCACAACCATGCACGGTCGAGGCGATAGGCAAGGCAGCGAACAGAGGCAGACTCGGCCGCTCTGGGGGCCCCTGTGACCTCAGTCGAGGGTGCAGGCAACGTCACCAGGCGCTGCAAAGAGAACCTGCCCACCAAAAAAAAACTCTGTCAGTTCCAGGGCACCAAAAACATGCCCGCTCACCTAGTCATCACCGTCCTGGCCACGTCGTCATGGCAGATGGGTCGTCGTGGCAGCGTCATCTGGCAGGGGTTCGTCGTGGTAGGGGTCCATCTGGCAGGAGGCATGTCATGGCAGGGGGGCCACCGTCGGAAGACCGTCGGACCGGCGGCATCGTCGTCGAGGTCGGGTGGCACCACCGTGGCGGGGAGCTGTTGCACACCCCGCGCATTTGCGAGCGGCGTGGCGGCAGCGTCGTCGTGACAGGGCCGTCGTTGCAGGGGGGACCGTCTGACATGGGGCCTGTCTAGGGTTGTTCACGGGTATACCGCGGGTACGTTTTTCCATAACCATACCCGTACCCGCCAACACCGTAACCGTTACGGTTACAGGGTATAAACCCGTGCCAAATATATACGGTGTAAAACCGTACCCGCCATACCCGTAGTTTTCTTGTAACTGTGCTGTGCCATTCATGCTCTCACACTTCCACACTCTTATTGAGGTGGGCCAATGATTAGACACTACTTAATTACATTATACAAGTATTTATATATAACAAACGTCCCGCTCGTCCTCGTCAACTTGCTCGCGGACCTCGGTGCCGCTTGGCGCAGGTGACGCACTGTCAGTGCAGATCGCGCAGTTACAGTAGTCGGCATGGTCGCGGCGTGGCGGTTCCCGCCCTGGGAGCTCCATGCAAGTCGTGCCCATCATGCACACGCGTTTGCCTTAGGGCGCCGTCACGATTTCGGGCTGTTGACTCATAGGCACGCGCGACAAAGCTGCACAAGTTGCAAGTGAGCATGCTCGCAGCATCATTTTGTTCGGAATCCCAGACTCGGCGTGATGTGGCGAGGGTTCGGGTGGAACTTCGAGTGAGTAAGATCGTGCTTGCAGGGGCGGCAGGAAGGCGATGGTGGTGGTGTAGGCGTGGATCTGGCTGGCTGCGGCTGCAGCAGTTTGAGGGGCGGCGGTAGCGTGGAAGGCACGGCTAGAGGCAGAGACGGGGCCCGAGTGGTGGAGGTGAGTTCGTCGCCCACACGCCGAAGTCGTCGCCATCGACGCCGCCACTCATAGGTGGATGGGCGGTGCGCGCAGTCGAGGGGTCTGATCGGGTGGGGGAACGGACGGCATGGGGTCGTCCTTGTTGTTTTCAGGGGGCCCGAGTGGAGGCGAGTTCGTCACCCACACACCGAAGTCGTCGCCGTCGACGCCGCCACTGCCGCCACTCATAGGTGGATGGTGCGCGTGGTCGAGGGGCCTGATCGGGTGGGGGAATGGACGGCATGGGGTCGTCCTTGTTTCAGGGGCCCGAGTGGTGGAGGCGCGTTCGACACCCACAACACCGAAGTCATCGCTGTCGACGCCGCCACTGCCGCCACTCATAGGTGGACGGGCGGTGCGCGCGGTCGAGGGGTCTGATCGGGTGGGGGAACGGACGGCATGTGGTCGTCCTTGTCCTATTCAGGGGCAGGTGTTGGGGCTCGGAGACGAGGGAGGTTGTCCGACTGGGGCGCTGCGGGTGGCGTCGCGGTGACTTACAACAGGCAACAGGCAAGACGGGGAGGAAACTGTTGGGGGGCAAGTTCAATGTGGTAACCCGCGGAATACCCGCAAAACCGCGGGTACGGGTCATGGTCTGTCACGGTGTGGCAGAATCCAACACCGCACCCGTACTCGTGACACCCGTGACCGTAACACCGCGGGAAAACCCGTACCCGTGAAATACCCTAGGCCCGTCGTGGCAGGGGGACCGCCGTTAGAGGTGGGCCATCGTCGGAGGGGTCGTCGGAGGCAGCAGATGTTGTCAGAGTCATCGGAGGCGTCGTCGTCAGGGGCCGTCAGGGGGCCAGGCGCCGTGGCACACACACCCCACACATTTGCGAGCTAGTGTTGGGGAAGTTTGGTTTGTACCTGAAACTGATTAGTGAGATAGAGGGTTTAGAGTGATCGGTTTGCTTTGAAATTTTGGAACCACCATCCCCATGACTAGAGATGGTGGTTCCAAAATTTCAAAGCAAACTGACAACTCTAAACCCTCTATCTCACTAATCAGTTTCAGGCACAAACCAAACTTCCCCAACACTATTGCGAGCGAGGGGGACGTTGAAAGTGGCGTGAAAAACGCGCGGCGGTAGTGGTGAGCACAGGAAAGCGCGAAGGTGGCAAGGGCGAGCAAGGAGAAGGGGTTGGCACAACGATAAACCAGCAGCGTTCTATTCCCATGTGCCTGAGATCTCCATCCATTGTTGAACCGGCTCGGATGTAAAGTAAACCGGACACCGGCAACAAAATCGCGTATTTATTCCCACGGGATGCCCTGAGCGAACTGATGGACAGTGAATCGGCAACGGCCGCAACGAAATCGCGTACATATTCCCACGGTATGCCAGAAATTTTCAGCTGACGAACCGGCTCGGATCGTAAAGTAACCGGTCAGTGGTTCGGCAACAGCCGCCACCGGCAACAAAATCGCGTACATTCTCCCACAAATGGATTTCCGGGTTTGGAATCGATCAACTCAACTTTAAAACCTCATTCTCTAAAGAGAACTCGGAACTCTGTTGCCCCACTTTTTCGATCTCTGTGGGCAGGGGATGACCGATTTGAAATGACTGAGACTGCATTGAATGCGAAACCCCACGCGGATATGAATGTCCGGAGTCCTTCGCGTTGTGAAAGCCTAACCAGACATTCACGATTGAGCCTATAGAGCTCAGGCTGGACGACAGAAAGTACGGCCGACATAATGGCCGCAATATCTTGACTGCTCCTCACCCAGCGTTGACAATTGTCAGGAATATGCTTCGGAATCCCTGCCCCACCGCGAAGAATGGCACAGGCCTTAATAGGATCGGCCAGGCCCTAAAGGCGTTAGTATGATCAAGGTGTGATGAAACATCATTCTCACATCCTTCGCCTGCTCATGCCAAGCAGGAGACAAATTGACTGCTCCTCTAGGAAATGTGGTGCACAGTTCGGGATTCATGTAGTACTGCTCATTTGATCGCCAAGGAGCTGTCGTCTGAGGGTGATTATGCTCGAATGCCGGCGAAAGGTGGTGCAGAGATTCCCAGGCAATGTTCTATGCTGTGTATCAGCAGTGAGACTCTACTTAATGGGCGAAATGGCACATACCTGCATTCTTTCGGACAGAAGATCCGGGAGTAGCCATGCCACGATATTACCTTTCAGGTCAACAATCGTACAATTCCGTGAAACTGTCCGATTGAGCGGTGGATATCCGCTTCTGAAGATCTCTTCCTTGGAATTTGAGCCTCCATCCTGACCTCGAACAGCATGTGAATATGCCTTCATTTGCCAGGGAATTACAACTAGATCGATATAAGACGCGGTGCATAATGGAATATAAATGTCAATCTCACAGGAATTATGTGCTGCCTCGGCTAGGCAAAGCGCAATACTACGAAGCTCTTGAAGCAAGTCATCATTGATGATATTAGATACCTCGATGATCTGACGCTTCCGATGCAGCTCTATGTTCGGCGCTTTGTTCGACTTGAGCAGTAACTCCGCCCTCCAACGGGCATTGATGTACTGAGAGGCAGCCTCAGTCAGGCGAAGTTGAAAGTCGTCGGGAATTTGTGAAGGCATATCATCCCGAGTGGATCTGGTGTCCGAGAGAGCGGGCTGTGGTCGAGACATGTTCCAAGGATGTGTTGACTCGGATAAAGTGTTGCTTTAGCGATCGATGAGGCGGCGTGCACCCAATGTAATAGCCCAGTCAGCTCTGCCTTAGTGCCCATGCGTCAAAACCCTGAGCCCATCGGAGGTCGGAAATTGGCGCCGGGAGTCTGAACACGAGGCGACTCCCGAGATAAGCCCGCTTGTTGATCGATCGGACAAGCAAGGACTGTGACCTCAAAACTTGAGATAGATGGGGGAAATGGCTATTGAATACAAGTGGATCATGTCTGCGAGTGTATAATACTAGGTACCATACACCGGGAGTGCAAGATAGTCCCAGCAGTACGGTGGCAGGCCCAAGGGGAAGCCTATACACATTGGAAACGCGACTGGACCATTCTCTAAGTCATCATGAGTAGGTCGCGGGTGCGAAGTCTTTTTGGGACTATGCTGTAACCATAAAATGGCATCAAGACCAGTCCCAGGTTTCCGGCGTTGCACATAACAGAGTCCTGAATGCTATGGGCTCCAACCGACCTACTCGGGTGCAGCAACTCTTGGGGTCCTGGCAAACGTCTGGACCTGCACGACTCGAGTCTCACCCGTGACTCCGGCCAAGGTGCAATGCGGGTGCCGGCACTATTGGAGTTCCGGGAGTTCCGGGAGTTCCGGGAGTTCCGGGAGTGCCGGGAGTGCCGGGAGTGCCGGGAGTGCCAGGAGTACTGGGAGTGCCAGGAGTACTGGGAGTGCCGGAGTACCGGGAGTGCGGGAGTACCGGGAGTACCGGGAGCGCCGGGAGTACGGGAGTACTGGGAGTGCCGGAGTGCCGGGAGTGCCAAAGTCATAGGGCTGACAGTTGGTGTGGGGGAATCGGGAGAACTGCGGTGTTCTTCGAGCCAAATGACTCATGAATGTCACGGGACTGCTCAAGTCCTCCCACCTGTTGAAATATTCGAGCGGTGAGATGCTGGAAGTACTGGGGAATGTTAGACTGCCAGGAGGGCCGGACTCCTACATATGTAAAGGCCCGGATAATAACCATGGAGGGGAGGTTTTCACTGCCAGGAGGACATGACTCCAGAAAGAGAATTACTAGCAGGGAATGGCGGATTCATTGCAATGATTGACTAGGAGTGGATCAACGCAAGAACTCGTTGACTTTCAGGAATCGTTGACCTGGGGAGCTGGTGACTCCCGGGGTACGGGGTGACCCCCCGGGAGTGATTGACTCCCGGGAATGATTGACTCCCGGGGAAGTGGATGGGATTCCCGGAAGTGATGGACTCTCCGGAAATGATGGACTCCCAGGGAGTGCATCACTCCCGGGAGTAATGCACTCCCGGAGCAATAGACTCCAGGGAGCAATAGAGTCCGGGAGTGATTGGAGGGATTCACTCCAGGGCCTGTTTGCCTGTGAGGAGTCATTGACTCCCGAGCGGTTGCTCGCTCCCAGGAATCTATTTGTGTCCCAGGATCCTGTTTGTTACAGTAATCTGTCTCTTCCACAACTCAGTTGTTCCTGGGACTCTGCAAGCTCTGGAGATCTGTATCGCGGGCCATTGATCCTCCTGGAATCTCCGAGTCCCGAGAATCACTTAGTGCTAGGATTCCTCGAATCCCGGGATTCTTTGAGTCCCGATTATCCTTCATTCCCCCGACTCCTCGAGTCCCTGGAGCCTAAGAGCAGCATTCCTTCTTCTACAATTCAGTTGCAGAATGTTTCATTTCGGACTAGGATGTATAATATATACCAAACTTCCACATCCTCACTATATAATAAGTTCTCTTCCTATAATCTCGTTGAAATATTGCTTAGCTCGGTGAGCCTGTACCTGCCATATCGAGTTTTGATTCAGGGCAAATGCCTTCGCACCAGGGTGATTTGCCATTCTCATGGCACGATCTGTCCACTCCGTCGCATAGCTGTGATAAGAGGCGTGAACCATCTCCATTTCTGCCTCAACAATTGCAACCTCCTCCTTTGAGCAAGAGAGAGAAAGTGTGGCATGAATCCACCGGAGGCGGAAAACTGAAGAATTGAAATTTGGACCCTTTAGCATATGTGAGGGTTAATCATTTAATGGATAAACTTACAACTTGCTATATACTTGTCATCGTCCACTCTTGTCTTAACTTTGATTAGCCAGAACCAAGGTAGTTTCTGACGGTAGCTCTCGGGACTGGTGGCATCATATGTTTTGGTATTTGTATACAAGTCCTCCTTGGTCAGATCCTGGTATGTTTTGCATTGTTGTTGACTGACTCCTAGTGGCTTCCACATTGCCGGCAGATGTGGTACTGCTGAGCATGAAGCCGAACAGTTCTGCCAAGCTTTGCCGCTAGTATGTGCGACCGCGTTCCATCAGAAGCACCTAGCCTTTTATTACTTGACGTGTGTCGAATTGTGGTCCGGTATAAGTTTGCTCGATGAATAAGGTTTTGTCGTATGAGGTGGAGGTGCTCATCTGCCTGGGCGATACGAAGGTCACCTTCAATAGTTGCGACCTCCTGATTGTTCCGACAAAACTCTAGGCCCCTTGAGGAGGGCAAATCGATCGGGCGCTGTTCCGGACTGGTTACGGCGCAGGTCTGAGAGGTATTCCCAGAGATGACCAGACTGTCGCCGCTCCATTCATCTTCATCAAGCAGGTGGTGAAGTCTGATGCTTGTTATGTCCCCTGCATCCTCCTTCAGCCACTGGGTTCCTTGGTCATTGTGCTTAACTATCTTCGTGCCCAGCTGGTTCTGCCAATTGAGAGTAACTCTTTGTTCTGCTTGTGTCAACGATGAGTGAACCAAATGGGCCTGAAGACGGAGCCTTTGGACTTTCAGCATTGTTTATGGAATCAACTAAGGCGCATGACGTACTGTTCTTCTTGCAGCTTAATTCCTTCTATAACCCATTTGGTCCTTCCTGGCACTTCGTTGCATGCAGCCTCTTCTTTCTGCATCATAAGCTCAATGTCGGCTCTCTGTGGCTCTGTGCGTCTTGTTAAAAAATAAAGAAAGGCAACAAAGGATTGTCACCGTACCTGTCTCCACTGATGAGAGAAAGTCATCCATAATACCTGGATCAGTGATCCGTTTCTCCAGGATTTCATCCATCTCCGTTTGCCACTGCTTGCGGTCATCATGGGTGCAGGACTCATTCAAGCCCTCTAAGATCCGACCTCGCTGTTGAACCAACTTCTGCGCCTTCAGCCACTTCCGAATAAGTGTCTCTACTGAGAGCATCATAATTGTAAATATATAGAAGCTGAGATGTACGGGCATGATAATGTGACTTACTCATCTCCATGTTCTTTTTTCGATTAATGTCATTCATGTGAAAGTTGATTGTCTCTTCTCGACTTGCCAAAGACATCGTTTGGCATGACTCCGACACCTGGTTGAGAAGTGACCACAGAGTCTCAAGTATTTCCCCATCGACCAGACCAATGTGCTTAAGATATATTGGAGCATATCTTCCAAAGCACCTATTGACATGAGCATATACATGCCAGATGCCCACACCCCAGAGAATTTCATTGACTTTAGACATGGAAAGGCCATTCAAGGCAAAGCGCTGCTTCGCATGAATGCCCCACTGACACATGATGTCGTACAATAGAAGTAGCCTCGGAATTTGCTCGGTGCCCCCAATAGTCATAGTTTGACTGAGAGCATAGTCCATGTTCACCTGCCTAGGGCCCCCATATCATCAGAACAAATCTGAATGGTTTTCTATCTCAATTACTGAGCCAACGCACCTTTCTCCTTTTTGTATATTTGCCGTACCACCTGGAGAGAAGAGCCCGTGTCTTGCACATGCACATGACGCTATGCCCTTTATGTCATACTTTGGATCCCGGGACTTTCCTGAGTTACTTGCTGCCCGGTGAGAGTGACATTCTGGGGTCTTCCAGTTCTTCTACATTTCATGAACAACAAACAACAAGCTGAAGTGGACATTCTCGCTTACGAGGTCATCCTTTGACCGCTTTAGATAATTTGCATAGTCGTCAGACTTAGCAAAGTACCCCAGCCCATCTGTGAAGTTTATGTTGTTTTTTCGGGACTCGGAAGGCCAAATGCTGTGCTGAGAAGTTTCCATGTACGAGATTTTATCGCTACTCTTGACGACGACGATCTCCCTCTGGTATTACCTCAACCTCCTCCAGACCGTAAGGAACAGATGTACCGTGAATGGCAAGCCTCCTTCGTCCCCTCCTCCCACCCAGCACACATCTCCTGCCGCCAACCCCCCGATGGCAACTGGCCCCCTCCTTTCATCCGCGGCATCCTCGCTCGGGGTAACCGCCGCCTCTTCTCCGCTGCCGTCCAACTCTCCACTGGACACACATTCACCTCCACCTACTCCCTTCAATTTCGCCCAGGTGCCGATGATAACACCACGTGCCCCTGCTCCACCTCGCACACTCATGAGTCGCATATGGCAAGACACGTCATCCTTGACTGCAGGCGACACCGCGCAATTCATCAACAGGCCTTTGGGACTGAGGCCCCCTCCTTTTCACACATCTTCAGCACCTTCGCTGGAGGGTTCCAACTTGGAGAGTTCCTCTGGCTCTCCCATGACCTCCTCCACCCCCTCCCACCTCCAGAACCTACCTTCCGCAGTCCGAGCACGGGCTGATCTGCCTCCAGGAGGCTCTTCCAACAACGGGCATGGTGATTAGGGAAAGCCCCGGGTACGGGTTTTACCGCGGTGTTATGGTCACGGGTGTCACGGGTGCGGGTGCGGTGTCACAATTTGCCACACCGTGTGATACCGCACCCGTTATGGCGGTGTGACGGGTTACCAACGGGTTCTCGGTGTGACGGGTCCCCGCGGGTTTGGGGCTTGCTCTGCTGTCTCTGCCCGCCTCCCGCCGCATCGCCTCAAACATTTCCCGACGCAGTGACGATACACGATATTCAATATCGCCTGCCGGTCCTACCTTCACCCCGGTCCTATCAACGACAGGCGACAGCCAAGACAAGTCGGCAATGCAAAGCGTTGACATCGCCCAGCAACGGCCTGGCATTCCCTTTCTTTCACACATTTTTCCTTCATTTCCGCCTCGTTAGTTCCGGACTTTCTCAACGCCGGTCACCTCCATCAAGACAAGTGTGATGTTTTGAATGGTATGTGGTTGCTTGTTTACTATTTTTCGTTGGTACTGCCGCGTTCTCGATACCCGACATGGCCCCAATGCTTTGCCCATCGATGGGCACATCACATTTATTAACTGACTCTTATTCCATGCCCATTGTCAGGTTCTAGTGGCCATTTAGTCGCCAGATTGCCTTTCTTGTCTCTGCTGTTTTTCTCTCCTCTCGAAAACGACATCGCTTGCTGCCGTCTTCATCTTCCCCTGCCGCCAGCCATCTCCCTCTTGGTTGCCTTGAGGACTGTAGAATCTGTGAAGAAGACTGTCAACGCCATGAAAAACACCAAGAAAGGAGCAGCTAGCTATCCATCGAAAAGGGGACGGACCTCTGCATCATCAAGCGCGCTGTCCGTGTCTTGTCCAGGTATGTCATTCTTTCTCTATTAGATGGAATGTTCAGTAAACTAATGCCCGAATACAGAGAACCCTTCTCGTGAATCGTCAATTATCAATGTTGACGATACCGAGACACTAACAAGTGGGGCCGGCAACGGAGATACAGAATCAGAGGGAGAAACTGATGAACAACAGCTCCGTAAGTACTATCCATTTATTGCATTTCAGTTCAAATTGATGTATCAGTTTTCGTGTAGAGCGTTTGAAGACTTCTTGGCGCTCATCCGTTTATGGCTTTTTCAAGCCGGATGTTGAGATTGGCTCTGAAAGTGGCCGCAAATTCCACCTCTTCCGATGCGCTTCCAAGATGTGCAAGGGAAGCGGCAGCGTTCGGCGGTACTTAGACTCAAAGGACCGTGCTGCCACATCCAACTTGAAGAGCCACGCAACAAGATGCTTTGGGATAGACGCCGTCAATGCTGCGGCAAACAGCACAAGTGCTGCTGACCGTCGCAATGGGTCAATTTTTGCTGCGTTTTCCCATCCTGGACAACAATCTGTCACAGTCTCCCACCGCGAGCACACAAATGAACAAACTAGGTACAAATTATTGTTGTGTACCTTGTATGTCCTCTCATTACATCTCATAGGGCCCACGTCGCAAGATGGTGCGCAGAAAGCAATCGCCCACTCAAGATTGTCAAGGATCGCGAATTCAACATTCTCATGAAGGCCGGGCGACCTGGGACTACCATACCGACCCCCAAGATGGTTTCAAAGGATGTCAAGACCGCGTTCAAGAGATGCCGTGACCGTATTGACATGTTACTCAAGGTAAATATCTTTATTGGTCTACTGTGTCTTTACGCGTCTTTACATATGCGTTACAGGGACATAAGGGTCGATTACATTTCGGGACTGATGCATGGACATCCCCTAATCATCGTGCTTTTGTTGCGTGGACAGTACACCTCCACCACAAAGGACATATTCTCGTGTTTCTTCTAGATATTGCTGAAATTCCTGAGGTATGTTGTCATACCGTTATGTTCTAGTTCATTGATTGATCTCCGGAATTAGTCGCACACGGGTGAGGTCCTTGCACGCACCTTTCACGACATGTTAACTGAACATGGGATTGCAAATAAGGTATGTAGAATCTCTAATACTCATCCACAACAAGCCGAACATTGATCATCTAACTAGATCCTGGCATTCAATGGGGACAACGCGACATCGAATGACAAACAAACCAGACACCTTCACCGCCTCCCGAATGCTTTTGAGGAAGTCAACCGTGTGCGTTGCTTCAATCACACGATGCAGCTCTCTGCAAAAGCACTTCTCCGGCCATTTGATGCAACAATACTCCCTGTGGAAGGTGATGACATGGAAAATGATGTCCTATCTGAAGGCCCTGATGATGTCGATGTCGAGACTGGTTTCGAAGACAGTGACGATGAAAGCAACAATGGGCAAGCTGACGGGGAAGAAACCGAGAGTGAAGACAATGACGGCAACGGCAGCGATCCACTAGACGAACTAGATGAAGAAGAGCAGGAGGAATTACTGCAAAACACAGCGGCTGTTAGTACTGCCCTCAACAAAGTATGTCGCGATCCACCTTCCCGCTCCTGGTGCTGACTGCTTCTGCCTCACCAGATCCGAAAGTTATCCTTCGCTATCATCCATTCAACAACAATCGCCCTTCCAGCTTGGCGAGATGTGTGCGCGACCCATTCCCTTCGTGACCGGCTTATTCCCCGTGACGTTAAGACAAGGTGGAATTCCACATATGACATGCTCAAGGTCGCCCTTGAGTACCGTGCTGCCATCGACGACATCACAGCAAACAAAGTACTCAAGTTACAGAAGTATGAGTTGGATGATGATGACTGGCATATTCTTGACGACCTTATGCGCGTGGTGAAGGTGCAGTGTGTTAAGTATCAGGACATGTTCGACTTACTAACCGTTGAATAGATATATAAAGATGCTACCCTTTTTTTCTCTCAGGACGGTGCTGCTACTATTGCACATGTCATACCTACAATGGATCGCATTGACGCAATCCTTCGGGATGCACCGGGATTGATCCCACTCAATCCATCTGTCAAGCGTGCCCTCACATTCGCCCGTAAACTCATCAACAAGTACTATTCAAAGACAGATTTATCCATTGTTTATCGCATTGCTATGGGTAAGTTGGGCTGTTGACTTTGTTGATTGTAGACTCATCCACACTAGTCCTTCACCCGCAACTCAAACTCAAGTATTTTCAACAGAATGGTTGGGATCGAACTTGGATCGAAACCGCAAAGGAGATCACAAAGGATGAATTTGCCAAATATGACCCACCAAAGGACGCAATGGCTCAGATGGTACGTCACATTGCTGAGTTGATTGTTCATGGATTAATGCTCAATGCTGTGACTTGTGACACAGGCCACTTCCGAGGATGAAAGCACATTCTTCGACTTCCTCGACATCCCTATGAATGGCATGAATGCTCCTGATGAACTCGATGACTACCTCTCGCAACCCATAGAAAAGGTCCGCGATCCAATCCAGTGGTGGTGGGACCACCGCTCTGTCTATCCAAAGTTATCACAGATGGCATTTGACTATCTCAGTATTCCGGGTAAGTGCTTCCTTTTTTTTTTTCATGTGCTGACTGAATAAGACACTCCAGCTACGTCGACTGCAGTTGAGCGCATCTTCTCTCAAGGGAGGCAGCTGCTCTCATTCACACACAATTGGCTGTCAAGCTCATCAATTCGGTCATTGTTAACCTTTGGGGATTGGAGCAGGAAAGACCTGGTTGATACAGGTGATATTGTGGATGCAATACGAGGTAAAGGTAAACATAAAAGAGTCTTAAGCAGTGTTTCAGAGTAGTAGAACTCTCGTGTGTAGCTACATCATGTCATGTAGTAATGTGAATATTGCGGGTTATGTAGTGCGGGTGTGCGGTGTACCACGGTGTTGAGACACTGCGGTGTAAGTCAAAATACCGCGGGTGAAACCCATACCCGTGGGTGCGGTGTCGAAATGGGTACAGGTTTGACAGGTGCGGGTGCGGTGTGACCAAAAGTCACCCGCGGTGTGACCCGTGGCACACCCTAACGGTGATATAGTGGACCCCACAGACGACCTCTGGTTTGAATCAGACGATTTCTGGGACTTAACTTAGTTACCTACTCCTTTTCTCCCACGTATGTACACGCCTCCTACCTCCAGTTCCCCCACTACCTACGTCTCGCTACATGCTCCAGTAGCATACCTGTCTCATAGTTGTAAAACTCGGACAATAAACTGTTATTCAAAAAAAAAAAAAAAAAGTTTCCATCCATGGCAATAGCTCGATAGTACTTCCAGGAATCCTCAGATTGCTGCCAGTTTGGAGGAAGATTGGCAACCGAAGGACAGGCGACACAACGCCAGGCCAAGTCAGCTACTCCAGGTTGTTGCCAGTCACCAGGTCGCTGATGGCCAAATCCAAAGGTGATTAATGTCTTCAGGTGCCGATATTGTCTTATTGTCCGAAGTAACTCTACATAGCGATTCTAGAGGGTGTCAGACCATCAGTTCACAATTGTATAAGAGTACTGGTTTTAAGAGACATACCGGGACTGTTCCAGGATCATTTTCATCAGAAAGTCTTCTGAGCTTCTTGGAGTAGGCATGCAGAACCATCTTGCATTCCAAATTATCAATGAGCGCGTAATCTAGACCAGACAGTGTAAAGACTGTCGATGGATTGGTCTGGGTGGCAGGGTAAAATCCCGCATTTAGCAAGTGCAGGTGTCTGTCATCTGAATTAATTTCTGGGCATTGACAGAACTGGACACCTAGGGTATTTCACGGGTACGGGTTTTCCCGCGGTGTTACGGTCACGGGTGTCACGGGTACGGGTGCGGTGTTGGATTCTGCCACACCGTGACAGACCGTGACCCGTACCCGCGGTTTTGCGGGTATTCCGCGGGTTACCACATTGAACTTGCCCCCCAACAGTTTCCTCCCCGTCTTGCCTGTTGCCTGTTGTTGTAAGTCACCGCGACGCCACCCGCAGCGCCCCAGTCGGACAACCTCCCTCGTCTCCGAGCCCCAACACCCGCCCCTGAATAGGACGAGGACGACCACATGCCGTCCGTTCCCCCACCCGATCAGACCCCTCGACCGCGCGCACCGCCCGTCCACCTATGAGTGGCGGCAGTGGCGGCGTCGACGGCGATGACTTCGGTGTTGTGGGTGTCGAACGCGCCTCCACCACTCGGGCCCCTGAAACAAGGACGACCCCATGCCGTCCGTTCCCCCACCCGATCAGGCCCATCGACCGCGCGCACCGTCCACCTATGAGTGGCGGCAGTGGCGGCGTCGACGGCGACGACTTCGGTGTGTGGGCGACGAACTCGCCTCCACCACTCGGGCCCCCTGAAAACGACAAGGACGACCCCATGCCGTCCGTTCCCCCACCCGACCAGACCCCTCGACCGCGCGCACCGCCCGTCCACCTATGAGTGGCGGCAGTGGCGGCGTCGACGGCGACGACTTCGGTGTGTGGGTGACGAACGCGCCTCCACCACTCGGGCCCCTGAAAACGACAAGGACGACCCCATGCCGTCCGTTCCCCCACCCGATCAGACCCCTCGACCGCGCGCACTGCCCGTCCACCTATGAGTGGCAGCGGTGGCGGCGTCGACGGCGACGACTTCGGTGTGTGGGCGACGAACTCGCCTCCACCACTCGGGCCCCCTGAAAACGACAAGGACGACCCCATGCCGCCCGTTCCCCCACCCGATCAGACCCCTCGACCGCGCGCACCGCCCGTCCACCTATGAGTGGCGGCAGTGGCGGCGTCGACGGCGACGACTTCGGTGTGTGGGCGACGAACTCGCCTCCACTCGGGCCCCCTGAAAACGACAAGGACGACCCCATGCCGTCCGTTCCCCCACCCGATCAGACCCCTCGACCGCGCGCACCGCCCGTCCACCTATGAGTGGCAGCGGTGGCGGCGTCGACGGCGAAGACTTCGGTGTGTGGGCGACGAACTCGCCTCCACCACTCGGGCCCCGTCTCTGCCTCTAGCCGTGCCTTCCACGCTACCGCCGCCCCTCAAACTGCCGCAGCCGCCGCCAGCCAGATCCACGCCTACACCACCACCGTCGCCTTCCTGCCGCCCCTGCAAGCACGATCTTACTCACTCGAAGTTCCACCCGAACCCTCGCCACATCACGCCGAGTCCGGGATTCCGAACAAAACGATGCTGCGAGCACGCTCGCTTGCGACTTGTGCAGCTTCGTCGCGCGTGCCTACGAGTCAACAGCCCGAAATCGTGACGGCGCCCTAAGGCAAACGCGTGTGCACGACGGGCACGACTCGCGCGGAGCTCCCAGGGCGGGAACCGCCACGCCGCGACCATGCCGACTACTGTAACTGCGCGATCTGCGCTGACAGTGCGTCGCCTGCGCCAAGCGGCACCGAGGTCCGCGAGCAAGTTGACGAGGACGAGCGGGACGTTTGTTATATATGAATACTTGTATAATGTAATTAAGTAGTGTCTAATAATTGGCCCACCTCAATAAGAGTGTGGAAGTGTGAGAGCATGAATGGCACAGCACAGTTACAAGAAAACTACGGGTATGGCGGGTACGGTTTTACACCGTATATATTTGGCACGGGTTTATACCCGTAACCGTAACGGTTACAGTGTTGGCGGGTACGGGTACGGTTATGGAAAAACGTACCCGCGGTATACCCGTGAACAACCCTATGGACACCTAGTCCATGAATTCCATTGGAGTGGACAAAGGTCAAAATGCGATTTCCAAGACAGTCATAAGCTGGAAGTTTGGCCCAGGATCGTGCCCTCCCATTGTTCCGGGAGTGGTCTGGCGGTGTGTGCCTCGCTTCAGGACCCGTTTCCAGGGTTTCTAAGCCCAGCCCTGGGCATTCATAGTCATAGTCATCGTTGATAGAAGGGTCCCCATCTTCTGGAATAGATCCCATGTCTACCAGGGGATCGTCTGGGTCTTCATCCTCATATCCCATTGAGATGTCAGTGAACTCATTTGACACCAAGTTAGACACAGGTGGTTGAGATCTCTGGCTGCCAGAAGGTGAAAACTGCTGCGTGGAGAGTAGCTCGGCTGGGACGGGATTGTGTGGACACGGTTCCCCATCATGCCCCAAATAAATGCAAAGGCCGACATCTCGAAGCCAGGCATCTATATAGTGGCTTCCTGTCCAAAATGAAATTCGATGGAATGGATTGCTTCCATGCCTATCTCGCATGCAAGATGTACACAGATGCCTTCGGGAGGTGCAGTCCTGGCATCTCCATATTCCCTGGGCCTGGGAACAATTTGAGCAAGTCTCACGTGATGGAGGTGCCTCCTGGGCAAGAATGATGTTGCAGTACTGGGGGATTAGGGGAAGCCACAAGCGCATATAATCCGTTGAAGTCTGGGTCTCAAATTTAGTTCTGTTCCTCCTGTATGAATGAGCCAACTGAAACATAAACTCACATTTCTTTTTGGTGTATCTTCAGAGTCTGCAGGCACAGCAGAGAGAGTAAATAGAGGGTGATTGTTTGCCCCCACATAAGTTTCATCATCCCATTCTGTCTCCAGGGCTGGTGTAAATTCCTGCCCCTGTTGGGATTTTGGCCAAGATTGAGAAGGCACGGCTGCAGGGTTGTTCAGATGTGAAGGTAATTCAGGACCAGAATTGACTAATTCAGGATGATATTTTCGCTTCTTTCACTTTGGTTCCTCAACTGGAATGACAGCAGATGGTGGGGCAAGTGGAGTACGGGATGACCGGCTGAGCCTATCACATTTTTCATTGGATGCTGTGTAGAAACGTGTGAAGGACCCAACTGAACTCCCGGACGTGGCAATGACCTCGGGCGCGGGAAACTGAGAAACACACAGAAGGAATTATGATTGACCAAGGCAAACTATCTACGATATATAGGGAATGTATACTAGGTTTAGTGCTAAACTAGTTTGCTATCCAATGAGTGAACTACTGTAAGTTCTGTCCATAAAGTATGTAGAGGTAATTCGACAGCTCGGGCATCTTGTCTATCCCGGAGGTCCGAGGTTCGCACGTTCCGCTCCGCGCGCTCCAGTTTCAACATGCTGTGTGTGGAATAGTGATTTGCAAGGCCTGGCTCAAAGCCTGAAAGCCCGGGCAGCCGAGCCCTTGAAGCCGGAGCCGGGCCAGGCCCTCAGTATGGCTTTGGAGGGCTCAAGGCTCAGCTCAGGGATTCCACAAGCCCGAGCCGAGCCGTAAGCCCGGGCTCTCAGTACAATTTTTTTCAGAGCACTGCCAACACCGCACGCCACGAAACTCCCAACCCTCACCATCGCCAACAAAAGACCCACCAAGCTGCCCGACCCCGTCATATCCTCCCTTTCCACCCCTTTGGTTTATCTTTTCAGTCTCAATGTTTTGCCAGTGCAAGTGTGCGATGCCACCCACGACCTCGGCAATGTGGTGAGACCGCTGATGCCCCCACCAACAACAGGTCGCCGTCACCTCTACCTGCACTATACCTGGCCTCTATTGTGCCCAATGTGCAACGACGTGAGCTGCCTCAATCATTGACATATCACCTTACTAATCATCTATTTCATTAGGTTATGCATGATATGGCACTCGCATCGTGCGCACCAGCCGTTAACGTCCTTTGAGCTCATCATCCTCGTGTGCAGTGCTCCAGTCGGACACCCCCCTCAAGACCCCCCTCGTCTCCCGAGCCCCAACACCCGCATGTGAAAAAGACAAGGACGACCCCATGCTGTCCGTTCCCCTCCACCGATCCGACCCCTCGACCGTGCGCCGCCCGTCCACCTATGAGTGGTGTTGGTAGTGCCGGCGAAGGCGACGACGTTGGTGCGTGGGCGACGAATGCGCATCCTGTCCGTTCCCCCCCACCGATCTGACCCCTCGACTGCGCGCCGCCTGTCCACCTACGAGTGGTGTCGGTGGTGCCAGCAAAGGCGACAACGTTGGTGCGTGGGCAACGAACACGCATGCTGTCCGTTCCCCCCCACCGATCCGACCCCTCGACCACGCACCGCCTGTCCACCTACGAGTGGCGTCGGTGGTACCGGCGAAGGTGACGACTTTGGTGCGTGGGCAACGAACGCGCATGCCGTCCGTTCCCCCACACCGATCCAACCTCTCAACCCTGCGCGCCGCCCGTCCACCTACGAGTGGCGGTGGTGGTGGCAGCGACAGTGACGATTTTGCATGGGCGACAAACGCACCTCTACCACTTGGCCCCAGACGGACGCATTGAGGGCACGCTTCCTCGCGCGCACAGGTGTGCAGATGCTGACAGGGCCTGCTGTGCACACGCCAAGGTCCTCAATGCCCCCCGTCGTTCATGCGGCTACAAGACCGGATACCACAGATACCGCTGCCGCCCCCGATACTCGAGACCTCACCCACATCACCCGCAAACTGTCGCCCCTGGCACCCCTCAAGATCCCACACTTGCAAGACTGCCGCTTCCTGCATGCCTCAAGCCCCCGACTTTAAAACAACTCGTAAATCCATCATCCGAAGCCACAACCCGTAGAGTACCCCAACCCGTGGGGTACCCATTGACCCGTGCAGTAAAAACCCGCGGGATGCCGGGTAGTCGCCCCGCAGCTCGTCTCACCATCCACTGCCGCTTAGCATACAAGCTGTCCCTCAGCCCATCATCGTCGCCCAGCCTGCCGCCACCACGCCGCTATAAGTGCGAGTTGGTGAATTCGACCCAAGGGAAAGTGTGGACAGATAAAGATAAGATGTTGAAGAGGGAGAGCTGGGGACGAGGAAGCGGACGGGACGCGGGAACGGAACGGGGAGTGCACGGCGGTGCGGCACGAAAGGAAGGGGAGTGGACTTGTGCACGGTGGCACAGTGAACGCGGGCGAACGAAGGGAATGGGAGCGCACGGCGGTGCAGCACACGGATAGGGACACAGACAGTGACTCTTATTCAGTGGGGACTAGGTAGACAGTTTTTGTAGGTAGATATTGAGTTTACTTTATAGACAAGTTGGTATCTAGGGGAAAGGAAAAGAGGGACAGAAAGAGGGTGACAGTAAGATAGACTATGCTAGCTGAAAGGGTTTGGGGCGACGGTGTTTGCTTGCAGGGGCGGTGGCGTTGTGTCGAGAGAGGGTCGAGGCCGAGAGAGGAAGGAGAGTTGGGTGTCGGGCGCTCCGGCGTGGCTAATCGTGCTCAACGCGCACGTATTCCTTATACTGCCCGGAGCCCCTCAGCGCGCCATCATCACCGCCGCTGCCCAGAAGTTCCCCAGCGACAGCAGCACGCAGAGCACCGCCGGAGTTTGCCCCACCGCGCAGCCTGGGGTCCATTCAAAAACCCGAGCACTCAAGCAACAGAGCTGCCGACTAGCACGGTGTAGGAGGCAGGCGAAACTAGCCTCACTTCTTGTCAAGTGGTCCCATTTCAGGATAAAAGGTGTTTTCATTGCGGCAGATGAGACTCAGACAGACCCCAGTAGTCAGGAGGCAGGATCCCCAGTAGCAACCGACCACGTCGAGGCCTCAAGCTGCCCAACGACAACCAGCTGCAATGCTCTCCGGAGGCCACCGTCCCAGCTGTTCCCCACTCTCCGCATTTCAACACTTCGCCCCCAGCTATGCCCCAGCGCGCACTTCTCAAACCACCGCTGCCACCGACAGCCAGGCCCACGCCTGTGTCACTGCCGCCGAATCTACCCCTTCGCAAGGCCCAGAACAGTGCGAGCGACCCATATCACGGACGCGAAGCAACAGCCAAGCTGCATGCTCACTTTGTCTCCCACCTCTTCGCATGTTCAGACATCTCTCCCCCTCTACATCGTGACATGGTGCCCCCTGTGATGCCCCTGCCTCCACTTCTCGAACCGCCATCAGCTACACCCGTGCCCATATGTCCACCATTGCCCTCATCCACTCAACCACCACCGCCACTCTCCGCCAACTCTCAAGACCCTGCCACCACCCACAAGTCCAACACCAACAACCGTCAAGCCTCAAACATTCCTGACCCGCCTCCAGCACGCTTCAAGACCTTGGCACCCGCAAAAAAAGAAAGCAACGCCGTCAACGCCGACACTGCAAGGTCTCAGCACAACCACCACCCTGGAAGCACAAGAAACCGTCAACGCCACCACCAACGCCGCCGCCGCCGACATCGACACCACCAACCGTCCACGCCACTGCCTGCAACACCTGCAAAGGCAAAGCCCCAACCTCAAAAGCGATGCTGCCACCACCACCTGTCGCCTCTGAATGTCATGCTGCCACCAGGCTGCCTCTGTTCATGCTGCCACTGTCCCCCACGTCCACAAGTCCGCACGCGCCAGCAGCACGAAGCCGCCCCCAGGGGAGGCATTTGGAATGGCCTCCGGGGCCATGTCTAGTGTAACTATTTTGTAGGGTCACCAATCAATAGTATATTCAAGCTGAAAGCCCGGGCCTAAGCCTGAGCCC
>WTXF01000336.1:0-23846 GCA_022496215.1 Russula brevipes | reverse complement strand
AGAGGAGGCATAGGAGATGAAAGGAGAGGGAGGGATAGTTTAGAGATGAGATAGAGCAAGAGCCAAAGCTGGAGATGAGACCGAAACAAGCGAGCAAACGAAATGAGGGTGGTTGAAACTCAATTTGGCGCCCGAACGTGGCAACTTCAATCTCAGCCGGCTTTCAGCCACTCACATGACCGAGCGGCGAGGCAAACTCAATCCGTGTGAGTTTTTTACGCTCGTCAGCTGAGGCCACAGTGACGAAATAAATTTTGGCCGCGGCTGAGCGTGTCGTATCCATCGGTGTAATTGGTTGGCCGACCCCATAATATTGTGCTTCTAGAAATGACTGTACTGCCAAAGCGGGACCTGTGGCACGACCCGGCGTAGATGTGCTGACTTCGAGTCACTCGGCGCTTCTTACTCTTATACCGACCATACCTGTGCAACTTACGTGGTTATACTTGCTCCATTCTGCTGCCAAAGAGTTATGGTAAGCATACCCAACTTCTCGGCCTGGGTTCGTTCATTGGTTCGGTTTCGTGACTCGATTGCTGATTTCAGGTGATAAACTTCCGGACTCTACGGGGTTGTTTTGTTGTTTTGAACCTTGACTTGCTACCCCTGGAAAAAATGTGCGAGTCCGTTCCTTGGCTCGTTTACTCGAGACTCGAGTGTGAATGCGGTCGGCCATATCATAGTTCGAACGGATCTAGCGTGTTTTAGTTATTCCGCGTTGGTGACTCCGTATGATGGAGAACACAGAGTAGCTCTCAGGGCAAGAATTTACACCCTGTTGCAGCAGGGACTGCGCAACGCCGAGATGAAGTCCGCCCAGCGAAACCGTGGTCGATTGGCCACACAATGTTGGAGGTTCCCCTTCCTACCGCAGAGGGCATCGGTATACAAACAGTCATCTAGTCATCGTCCGTAGCATCCTCAAATTAGCGCCACACTCGTGAGGCAGTCGCGTGGCCCCGAACAGTACAGCGTGACGCGACGCGAGGTCCAAGGAGTCTCGCAAATGGGCCCCCCAAAACGTCAAGCGTCCGAGGCCGCGGACCAAGGGAATTCCGTGATACCGACACGTTCGCCTTTTTTTTTGCTTTCGACGCTTTGTCCATAGTCCAGCCCTCAATATCCCAGGTAAAATCTGCGCGTCTCCGTTCTTCTCATTGATGTATGTATATTTCGTACTTTGGGAAAATGATCGCCCGACGTTCGGTTGAGATATCGATATCCTATGGGTTGTGCCTATAAAAGCAGAGAATCTGGGCCAGATTCTCGTCGAGCATTCACATCGACGCCCCGCTTGGCCGGTACGTCTACGAGGTCGACCGTTTCCCTTGCTAGAAACCTGGTCTGATACAGCTTTCAGTTATTACCGCAATTAATTACACGCTGTGGGAGACAGGTTGATATTTTGTAGCAGGTGGCGCCTACGTGGCTGTAGGTTTGGGCTCTAACAACCTTGCAGGTCTTGGTCTATCAAGGGGGAAGGCCGGGAAGGTATCATAGCGATTAGGAGAGTCGTTGAAGATGGTAGAATCTGAGCTGCATGGGAATGGAAAACGCGTCTTGCTCAGGCTTATTGGAAGCCCTCAATGAAATTCAGACTGCACATCGAATACTATTATAAACCCGTCGTTCAATATTGATAGTTGGGTTGAAAACTGGGTTTCCCAGAGCCGGGTTGGTGACTTTCTGGCAACACTGGTGTGAGAAGTAAATGAGATAGAAAGAGTAAAGAGTAGGTACTTTGATTATCACCGTATAAACTACATCCTCTGAGAACCCATCTTCCGCGTCAAGCTCTTCAATCTCTCTTGATTTCGCCTCCTTCTCTCGACATCCATGTCTACACTGACATTGTTCCTTAGCACCCCCGCGTTTGACCGTGGTGCCACCGTGTACGATCCGAGTTCTCGCTGAGGAATCATCACCGCGTTCTTCCGCACACGATTCCGCTCGCCCTCTTTCGCTCGAGCCAAGATCACGTTCAGGCGCTCATGCGTAGCACCACCATTGGGCGCAGACATATCTGCTGTTGGTATCGTCCGGTCACGGTATGACGCAGATCTTTTGATGATTGGACGGGACCAAGCAGACACGAGTGAGTCAGCGGTCCGCACAATATCTGGCGTCACCCGTTTGCACTTGGTGTAGAATAGGACAATACGACCAAGCTTGGACTCTTTGAGAACGGCTGTATCGATGTCCAACGTGGGCAGGATGCTAAAGATATCCTTTTGTATGTTCAGAGCTGGAAGCGACTTGTCTGGCAGGGGCTCCAACCACCGCCGTACACCCTCCAAGAGGTTATTGTCGACAATTGATTGCCAAAGCGAGCTCCTGTTACGCGCAGTGCAGCAGAGAATGAGTATTGTCATATAGACACCGCGAGCAAAGCACGCACTTTCGGAGTGCACCCATGACCTTGGGCAATAATTTCAGCTTCAACGTTGCTGGCAACTTTTCGCGGTTAGCTTGCTCGTCGAGCTCAGCTGCGTTCAACATCTCCTCCCGCAGTTGAGACACCTCTGCATCCGCAAATTGGTCCAGGTCATCCTCTTTCTTGCGTTTCTTTGGCCGAGACGCCTTGTTGCTCTTCAAAATTGTGTCAATCTCCATATCGAGTCTCAGCTTCTTCGCTATTCAATGTTGATCAACCAAGGTACTCCGTCAGCCAAATCCACGACCAACAGAAACGACACAAGGCAATGCAAGCGCACCTTCTTCGGGAGGGAGGTTCAACAGATCCTCCTCAGTGGGCCCCTTCTTCACCTTGGCCTTGCGCTTACGCTGTGCCTTTCCAACGCGTACTACTTGCGCATCTTCCTCTACGTGCTCGTGCCTCCTCTGCCTCCTGCGCTTCTGGGGTATAGCGCGTGCTTGTCGGTACTCGTCTGCCGAGTCATCGGTAGACTCCTCTCCCCCATCTGGTGGGGCCGACGTCGGGCGCGAGCGTGGTGGGAGATTTTCCTCTGCAGAAATGTTCGTGACACATGTGGGCTTGACATCAGTGGAATTGGCGTACCCTCAGCATCGGGAGCGTCGGAGAGTTCTGAGTCGCTACCGAAAATGTCCTTTGCGAGGTACCGTTGCTGAGGGCCGGAGCGTGCCTGAAAAGCAAAAGCTGACTTAGCTTCATCCAGCAAGAAGAGGAAAGCAAAGATACATTGTATCGTTCTTCGTCGTCAGACATGACGGTAGTAATGTACAAGTACAGATGTTTCCTGGGCCTGGGCCAGTACGACCCGCGACCCTGGCAGATTCCCACGGGGCACAGGGCAGCACGTGACACCTGTGAGATGAGCCCTGCACACGTCACGAAACTGAGGACTGTCTTCCTCATTACTCGTACTATGTATGGGGCATTCTCCACTTCGCACATTGAATGAGTACTTTTCACGTTTAGACACTATCGGTAACTCTTGGATACAAGACTCGTCCTTCTACCCTCTAAGCCTTTTCAAAGTTTTCGAGTTCCCTCGGCCCTATCGTGGGGGAACTACTGACAGACAGCAACCATCGACCTACCGAAAGTTATCAGTCCAAATGAACCATGGACGTGAACTCTTCGTTATGTATCTTGAACGATGTGTTCACGCTGCCGTGGCGCAGGCCAGGGCGAGCGCAGCAGCGAACGAAGAGCCCAATCGTCCAGGCGAGAAAAGGAGTTCATGTGCAAACCAGTGTCGGTCTTGGATGTGAATGGAACCCACTTTCGAATGTTGAACTTGTCCGTTAGGGGGCTGACAGGTATGGTGATTACTTGAGAGTTGGAGTAAGCGAAAGGTATCAAAGTCCAGATGGCGCTCTGACGGATGTGGATGGCTGAAAAGACGGAGTAGAGACATTTTGCACCGTCACCCACTGTCCATTGCATGGGAGTGGGTGTAGGATCCGAAGAGGAGGGCAGGAACTCATTGTGATACCAAGGACTATGCCAGTCATCCACTTTGAGCTCCAAAAGTTCACATGTCAGATGGGGTGGCAACACTGGACCGTTCATAATCCTCACGTAGAACGTGTCCACGATTATTCTTAGAAAGGAAAGGCATGTTCGCGTGTATGTGTCGACGATAGTTCTTTGGAAAAACCTCCATGAACCAGAACCTGTGCGTAGCAAAGATTAGAACTCATACAACTTAAATGTGACGAAGTCGCACCTCATGATGCTCGCTGAACCCGATAATGGACTTGTGGTAAGGTATGCTGAATAAGTATATCAGTGGCCATGGCAACCCCTAACTTGGTGATTATCGCTCTGCCATTTGAGCCAAAGGGCACTGGTAAGATATAAATAGCCCCTGCTCATTGGGCGTCTTGACCAGCGAACCAATATGCTCATAGTCTTCACGGCTTCACGGAATATGGACAAAATCCTACGACGTCAAGTCAACATAATTGCTAGAATACATCAAATTTCTCACCGTAGGCCTAATAATATTGCGATCGTCGTCCTTGTGATACTAAGTAACCAAGGCGTGCATGGTTCGCCTGGGTGAATGAATTACCACCGTGATGGCGCGTGTGCCTCGTTGAATATGATACCATTCAAAAGCTTGCCCACTGAGGTCTGCGGATTTGATGGCAGCATGTCTGTCTCGTGCGCCTGTTGAGGAGGAGAAGGACCAGAGACTGTCCCTGAGGATCAAGCTGTTCGGATGTCTATCCATTTTCGCAGGCCAGAGAACTCAGACATGAGGCGATGAGTCATGAGACGTGACGGCGTGCGAAGCCCCAATATGGAAACTACAATAGAACCAAAGATCTGCCATGCTACAGTCTGCAGTCTGGGAAGCTGGGAAGGGAAGGGTAGAATGGTACGTGAACGAGACGGCTCCAAGTCGGCTATCGGCGGCCACATGTATATTGGGAGAAGCGGCCGGATCACGACGGAGTCTTCGAGGCGTGTGTTGCAACCGAGTCCATCGTTTCGGAACCACCCAAAGGAAAAAAAAAATCTATCAGACGTGATGTGTTTCGCAGAGTGGCGGTGGTGCGTGGTGGGAAGAAATCATTGACGAGGATTGTCCTGCGTGATACTGTTTTATGTCCATGTCCAGTCAACGGTCTTCAGCGTGTGGGATTCCTGTTTTTCAGTGTCCGTACCCGGTGCTATAACCGTACAGTCTGCGCCTTAATCTGCTGTAGACCGGTCCTTGCTGCGCCGCAGTGCGAGAGATGAGGTAAGGTAAGGAAGAGCCTGGGCCACGGCGGTGTTCAAAGCACGTGACGTGGATGCTACCAGCTTTCCAGTACGCATTCCTGTGCGATCGCGGAGGGGAGCGGCTCATGGACCCCTCGGCAGATGTGCAAAACGATCAAGATGCCCAGCTGTGAGCGTGGTGCAGTTAGTCAGGAGATATCTTGCTTTGAACGGCACATTTGGGGAGTGCTTGAGATTGGCCGGTTCGGTTGCAGTTGTTGCCCATGTGTACATATTGCCCATATTTGGATAGATTCGGGCGTATTGCCAGTGATCCTGATCTGATCCGGATCCGCAACTGCAACTGCATGGATGGGCAACAAGCGGTGGATGCGAAAGGGGCACGGGCGCAAGAGTTCGACGTGTGTCAGTCACCTAAGTTGACCATGACTTGGGGGTCAAGAGGAATATAAGGTATGTCGTACCTTGTCCCTTGACGCCGACACGTTCTTTTTGTGGAGATCGGCATGAGAACCCGCAAGCGTTTTGGGACGTCATGCGCTCATGTTGCCATCGGAGTAAAACACCATGGAAGGGAAAAATTACGCGATTACTTGCCGCAAAACGGTCGGATTGAGGAATCGAATGTCAAGAGTCAGGAACGTCGTGCGGATGCGGGTGGACCGTGGCGCAGGCCGGCACTGACCAGCGCTGACTGATTGCCCCTAGCAGTCACTGCCCAGGGATGACATGGACAAGCCGTGCTGTGTGGAGACGTTTCCATTGGACTATATTTATTTCATCCTTCTGGACCCCTTCAACATGGATCCTCGTCCGTAGCGCGGGCACCCCACCTCTTCCTTTACCCCTCCGTCCCTCCGCGTCATGTCCACCGTCGTTCTCCAATTACCCGTCGCCGGTCCCTCCCATCCACATCCATTGTCTTCCATTAGAAATCCCGAATTAGTCGCCTCTTCTTCGAAACCTCTTCCCTTGCTCCCAAATGGTCTCATCATAACACGACACGGTCAAACCATCGAGGTCCCGCGCGCCATCGGCATACCCCCGTCGCATGCCTGTTTCTATTCGTGTCTCCTTAGGTAGCGTGCTTCAGGAGCCCCGCATCCTTGCAAACTTTCTTCGCTACGTCCATTGGCCCGACTTCCAATCGCTTGCTCTGACCTGCACGACATGTCGCAATGTTCTACATCACCCCGAACTCCGAGATGCTGTGTTATCCGCATACGTCCCTGGCTACCAGTGTTGTCGTCGCTACGCCGATGCCGATGTCGTCTCATCCAAGCATGTCGATATTCAATTCATCGATCTTATTCATTTCAGTGAGCATAGCGTCCAGCATCTTTGTGAGACGGACGGATGATAACAATAGCACATCAGTGGCCTCGCAGCAGCTGGCTCTACACCACTACCCCACTCTTGCCCTTGCGACTCTTTCAGGTTCGTGGGAGCCTGCAGTCCTGGAAGAGGGGATACCAAGATATGTTATGCTCTGCCAAGCCCACTCACGTATGGTTCTGCTCTTGCAGGCACTCATACATAGCTCCATCACACCAGTCCCTCCGGAACTAGAGGACCCTTCCGTACGCTATCGTGATACATCGCAACAAAGCGGACGAGAGCTCGTCTTTCCTGCTCCGTTGTCTTTCTTCTCAAATGACGGGGCCAAGAAGAAGGCCAGCGCTCCAAAGCAGCAGACTAGGAGATTTTCGTCCATGCCTTCAGCCGTTGAGCGTGTACCTCGCTCATTTGAAGGCGAGTCTATGAGACGGAGCCTTTCTCGGATGTCCATATTGGGGAGGAATAGGGTTCCCCTGCCACCCCCTTCCGCGGACCCCTTCGGCCTCAAGCTTTACTCTGGGAGTTGGAGAAGCCCGAGGCGTTCACGTGCATCGGTGATGCCAAGTTCAACACCTAACAATCGCGAGTCACTCCATCGGCGACCAATGCGCGAGTCCGTTTCCGCCACAGATGGCAACCAGTCATCGAGTGATAATGGCAACTCATCGCCTCATTCTACCGTAACCGAGCCTTTACCGCCCTTCGCAGTGCCTTCTCCGCATGACATCCGCGCTGCCACATCTCGCCTACGCGCACCAATCCTTCGTGTCTACGTTCCTTGTTCCGAGGTGGACCATCGCGCAATCACTGCATGTGAGACGCAATTGGAAGCTGCTGGCCTGTGGCAGCATCTTTCTGTCGGGGACATTGTCTGCAACTTAGGGTATTTGCCTCCCGCCGATGTGGTGGGCTCCTCCAGCAGTGATGATCTGTCATGTGATGACACGTCGGCCCCTGAATCGTGGTTGATCTTTGATGGCACTGGCCTCTTGCCGTACACCCCGTTGGCGATTCTCCCGTGTCGGAGCCCCTCTCGCTCCCCTCGCCCTTCTACTACGCGCACATTACCTTTCCCCCAGCTACCAAGGTTCATCGCAACTTTACCTCGCGAGAACCGGAGCTGTCCCTCGACCTGCTTCCTGCGAGGGTGCGCAGTCCGCATTCCCCGATGGCTTTGCACGTATTAGGAAATACGTGTGGGTCGCACGTTTGAAGCCACACGTGCGCCCCGGCCTCGGTGAAAGGTGGCGTTGCGAGTGGATTCTAGAAGGCGAAGGCACGAAGGAGGGTCGGCAATCTCTCCTGGATGCCCTCCGTGGCGGCGCCAGCGCTGAGCGAGAGTGGCAAATTGTCATGGAAAGGTGCACCGCGGCCCGAGTTTGGCTCAGGTCCGTACTTTGTGCTCAGATGGCAGTGACATTTCTCAGGCTAATCAAAATGTTTGTTCCCCTTCCCTGTGGCAGGCTCATGTCAATTACGCCCCCATCACCTGAAAAGTCCTCATCGTCTTTCTGATACTGATATAAACGTTTCGCCACCCCCTCAGCGGTGGGTCCACGTGCGTGGTTTCTATTCGCAAACTAGAATTGGATTGCTCGTTATCGCGGATCCGGACTTGTCATTTCATTTCCTGCTTGTATCATACATCGGAGTTCCCTGACATGACAGACATTCATACAGTACATTTCGGGTTATGTATTGATCATCATCTTCCCACTTCTACACCGCAGACAACAGGCATGCTCAGCATGTGCTGTCCAATACCTTTTAGCTACATGCATTTGCTCAAATTTCGACCACATGACTCTAGAATATTCGTGTTTGTTTGGATTGGGACACTGGACTGGAAATCTGGAATACATAACTTTGTGTTATCTCAGGTCAGCGTTGCTACCGTCGTATCGATAAAGGACTTTGCATCGAATGCATGTCCTCTGGTGCTTTTACGACACCGCTCTTCTCGAGCGTACTACCCATGAGGACCGTGTCAGCCTGACGCGAAGCTTCTAGTACTTGGCGCTTACTTCAACGTATCGAATATGACATTCTTCGGAATAGCAGAGCATCCTTGGGGTACCGACCGTTTTGAGCCAGGCCTAGAGTTCCGGCATGCCGCAAGTTAACACGATTGACATGTAATTTCTTCGGAAGAACTCAACGCCGATGTCTTCTTCGGGATACCCAAACATCTCCTTAATGAACGCGATGTCTGGCCCGGCGCGGTTCTCCGGCGCGTCGAACGCGACCACATGCGCCGAGAGGGCTTCCAGGAAGGCGCGCAGTCGTGCGGCGGAGCGCGGTCTTGCGCAGGATGAGCGGCGATCAGCCACGACGGCCATGGTGGGTACCGAGCCGATCTAACATTATTCGAACCGAGGTGCATTGCGGCACACATACAATAAGTTAGGTTATGGAGCCGTGCATGTGGAGCGCGGCGCTGATGGTCTGGCGCTGCGCTCCCACATGGAAGGACAATGAGGCCTGGGACTGGGGATGAGTACAAATCGCACCCGGCCGGCATCGACGAACGGTTTGGTGGTGAACCATTCCCACATGAAGGCGCTCGTGGACCCCGCCGTTGACCGAATCAATCAGCCCGTGGATATCGTTGTTGACTAACCAAAAAAAGGGGTTTAGTCAAGGCTAAAAATGTACAATCGATTTTTGCGAAATAAATTCGCAAAATGTAAAATGGTTGAACAACACGCACCTCTGAATCGCAGCGCGTGTCGCCCATCCTTGTTGCAAGGCCATGACGTACGCCATGGTCTGGCTCCCGCTGCCGATGCGCGAGATGCCGATGGGCGTTCCTCTAGATCGGCAATGTTCTGATATTCGGAATTTGCCCCGGTGATGACCGCCCTGTCCATCAACCATCAGGATGAGCGTGAAATCAGCCAACACCAGGAAGTGGAAGTGAGGAACCAATTCAACGGCGTGCTGACGTAGCTCCCGACGAGTTTATATGCTTTTGATCCGTTGGCTATTCCGGCGATGAGTGCATCGGTGAGGGCGCTGCCGACGGCGAGGAGACCCAATTAGCGACGAGGGAAGCCGGGTGAGGAATTTGGAACGTGGGGTCATCACATTGCTACGTCGATTTCATCGTTCGTTAGCCGCGATATGAGTTGGCCGGTGCCACCTTTTGCCTTCGCGTCAGCGCAGGGACGGCCTGGTTTACGATCCGAAAGTGCATACTGGGGCACTCCACGAGCGTGAAGGTCTTGTTGCGATCATCGGCCGCAAATTGCAAAAGCGGGGACGAGAAATGTTCGCGAACTGAGGGTGGGTGATGGATACAGTGATATGAGGAGGCCACAGCGAATCGTCTGCGTACCATAAACGACCCTGAGGGGCATGTGGACGAGGAGTGATGAGATGAGAAAGACGATGGAGCACGACGACCGGGCCGACTTGATTTCACCAGACGAATGACGAGGATACTCCGTGTGCGCAGGCAATGAGCCGACTTGCACGAACCGCCATGACAAGGTACCCGATTTCTGCCCTCCGCTTCCCCCGCCCTCCCGGCTGCTCATTCACAATCTCACCCCCGATTCCGCAACGCCCTCGGTGGTCCGCGTTCAAGTACACATTGAAAAAACAACCCGTCCGTACAACGTCGCGGGCGCATCACCGCTCCGCAGTCTCACTTTGCCCACGTCTCCCCGTTCCCTCTCCCGTTTCCGTACGAGATAGAGCCCCCGGGAAAACCCCGGGCGATGCATTCGACAAGGAAGAATATGTAGAGCAGTGGCTCGCAGCACGAGAAGCTCTGAACCCCAGCGCAGGCGGCGGCGGCGGCGGCGGCGGCGGCTGCTGAGCAGACAGAGTCCGACATTGACGAACCTCTGCAGAAGCTGTACCCTGCCAATCGGGATAACGACATGGTGCTCTTGGGTCTGTCCGACACCGGGCTGCGAGATTGTCTGCCGCATCTAGACGTCGGGGATGCGTTCGAGATCCTCGGGAAGCCCTCGCTCCTGGGTCTGGGCCACGCTGCCGCTGCTGACTCGCAGGAGCAGCGAGCAGAGGAGCAGGGAAAGGCAGCCGCTGCGCGCCAGGAGCTCATCGACGTCCTCGGAGGCCATGCCATGCTCATATCGGGCGACGAGGCAGACGTATCCTTCGCGCCATGGTCGCTGCGCTACAGCGGGCATCAATTTGGGGGCCTGGGCGGGACAACTCGGGGACGGACGTGCGATCTCGATCCGTGCGTCCTCTCTCTCTCTTCCCTCCTTCCGCTTGTCCGCGCGGACCTTTCAACGACTGGTCGCAGATGTAACTCCGCACCCCTCTGACCCCGAGACCACATACGAACTTCAACTGAAAGGGGCGGGACGCACGCCTTTCTCGCGGCGTGCAGACGGCCTCGCGGTCGTGCGGTCGTCCGTTCGTGAGTATTTGTGCGCAGAAGGTGAGGACGACCCTTTTTATTTATTTATTTATTAAATCCCCTTCATCCTTTTCTTTTTTCGTCTTCAACTCGAGAAATGCAGCTGTACATGCTCTCGGCATACCCACCACGCGCTCGCTCTCCATCGTATCCCTGCCATCAATATCCGTCCTACGGGAGCGTCGCGAGTCCGCGTGCATCGTGACGCGCGTCGCGCCCTCCTTTCTGCGCATCGGATCTTTCGAAGCGTTGAACCCACCTGAGGAGCTTTTCTTCCTCGGCGGTGGACAGCAGCCGGCTGATCTGGAGGCGCTCCGCGTGCTCGGCGAGTGGGTCGCCGACGGGGTTTTGCGTATCGAGAGACCCGAGGGAGGCGCGTGGGGACGCGAGCTAATATTGGAGTCCACCAGAAGAAACGCGAGAATGGTCGCAGGTTGGCAAGCGTATGGATTCATGCATGGGGTCATCAATACGGACAAGTACGAACAACTCTGTAAGGGTCTCGGATGCGCTTACTCACGGAACTCTTCAGTGTCTCGATTCTCGGATTAACCATAGATTACGGTAGGTGGGGGTGCGCAGTGTCCATGGCGGATCTCTGACGAGTGTGTTAGGACCTTATGCCTTCATGGACATTTTTGACCCAATGCACATCTGCAATCATACGGACGAGGAAGGTAGATACGCATACAAGGTAACATTCTCGTAGTGCTACTCCATCAATCGTGTTCATACTGATAATATTTTTGTGTTCCAGCTCCAGCCAGAGATGATGTAAGTTTGCTGGTCTGTGCCGTTGTCCTGCGCCTCACTGGGCGAATAGCTTGTTTTCACTGAAAGCGTTGCTCAACGCTCTCGCTCCGCTTGTCGGTGCCGAGGCCGAATTGGGGAATAAAGCCCTTTCCGCAGGTTGGGCAAGGGATGCCAAGAAGGATAAGATAAACGAGTGGAGCTCCAAAGGTATCTCCCTTGTCGAGGAAGAGCTCAAGGATGTTTTCCGGCGCGAGTACGAAGCAGAGTATAATGAGAGGATGCGTCGCGTATGTCCATCCCACGGGTCTGTGAATCCTCCGCGACCCTTATGCGCGCCATCCTAGCGACTTGGGCTTCGGCGTGCCGATGGCGAGGACGACGCCGTCCTGATACAGCCCCTACTCGCACTGCTTGTGGATCACAAACTGGATTTCCATCTCACCTTCCGACACTTGACGCGCTTCCGGCCGGAACACCTCTCATCATCGGACACCTTCATCGACACCCTCCTTCGATACACCTCTACTGATGGTGCGCGGCTGGAGGAAGATGCTTCAAAGCGATGGAAGAGCTGGCTTGAGAAGTATGCGGCCCGCATCGAGAACGAGAAAGAGGAATGGGTCGGCGCGAGCTCGGAAGGCGATTGGCAGGCACGGCGCGAGAGGGACACTCGTCTCGCGAATCCTCGTTTCATCTTGAGGCAATGGGTACTAGAAGAGGTGATTTCGAAAGTCGAGGTGGACGCGCAGAACGGACGTCATGTCTTAGCCAAGGTGATGCAGGTGAGGTTTCGATGCGCGTCAGTCCTTTTAATGACTGCTAATAATGTGTCACAATTTTTTTTCTCAAATTGTAGATGGCATGTAGTCCTTACGAACTCTGGGGTGGGGAAGGGGATGACAGAACAGACGACGAGCTAGATGCGGAGACCCGAGAGGAAAGGCGGCTATGTGGCATCGGCGATACCAAGATGCTCGGGTTTCAGTGCAGCTGTTCTAGTTGAGAAGACCTATGCGATACACCGTGACGGCGGTTGACGCGCTATACAGAAGGAGATATTGGGCTTCTCAGACGACAGATATCAGTGTCTCCGAGGTTCGACTGGCACGTCCGAGTGGAACTTATGATATCAACGCGTTCGCAGTCGCATAGATACAGCTTTGCATCGGAGAACGACGTTGCTATGCGCCCCATGAGGATCAATTCAGCTCTTCCGGAAGTGACAGCAAGGAGCCACGGTTACAGTAGATGGGGCAACGAATCCAGCTCAGAGTCAGGCAAGGTCCCATCTATGCGTCGTCACCGTGTCAAGTGTCGCAAAGCAGGGCCTGATCACCGTCGTAGCCGTTATCCCGCAGATTGCGAAACATTTCTACCTTGTCCACTGCTGTGTACTATCATTTGCTGGGTCCTCGTGTTGGCTCTACGGGGGTTTACCGGTTTACCTCGCTTGTATGTGAGAAGAGCAGCATTGCAGGTCCTCGTTGCCATTAGTTAGACGTATGTGCGGCCACCGCAGCTGTCCTTCGCTGACGTGTCCTCATTGACGTTACGCACGAGATACTGAAGATGTCACGACGCTCTCCTGTCCGACTCGGGGGATGAAATCAGCCCTGAGGGCCCTGATTCTAATGTCGGCACCGTACGTTTCGTTGAGGGTCGGCAGCACTTCGGCTTCACAGCAGCCTAGCGATGATACTACGCGGGGAGGCCCAAATAGCCGGCTTCGCAATCGCCATCGCATACTGCGTTGGTGTTATGACGTGCCCGCCCGCGGCGTGTCGACAAAGCCCAAAAAACTAACCGAGAATGGACGCGTGGTGAGGCTGGTAAGGCCGGTAAGGCCTTACAGTGCACCGATGATCGACATATCAACGAAGCGGATGTTGATCGTGCCGTCAACAGTCCTTTTTTCCGGGGTTTCGGTGGAATATCGTGGCCATTCATGATTGCGTTCTCGTCATTTGCAGGCGGTGCAGGTAACATGCCGTGAAGTGGGATATGATAAGATATAGTCCGAGGTGCACGTGCCAGTGCGACGACTCTCAACCGCCCGCACAGCCAGCAGTCCTACAGCGTCCCTCTAACTGATCAATGTCTCGAAAAACGAGTGCGACGGCGCCACTCTGCCTAGCTTGCTCGTCGTCCCTACCACCCCGACTGTGGAAGCGGACTCAGGAAGACGCCCAAAGAGGAAGCACGTCCGCCGGTGGCGGTGGTATTGATACAGCTCGCAGACCAAGTTCGAGTTGTTCCTTACTCGGTGCTGCGGACGTCCGATATGCCCCTCCTGTCTGATATCGAACCCCCGACTGGCGAGATACGACCCGTGCCTCGCTTGCCTAGGCGGCGTCGGCGCGGTCGATTCGCGGAGAACGCGCGCGGACAACACATAGTGGTATCCAATATCGACGGTGCTGTTCGAGATGAGGACGTTTTTGTCGTTGGAGACGAGGATGAAGATGAAGATTCTGAGATGCATGACGTGGCAGTTGCGAAGGCTCCCAGCACAATACTACTGGTTGCGAAGCCACCGGAACGCAATGCCAGCACTGGCACCAATACCAGTGTCAGGCCGGACCCTAACAAGTTAGAGGAGCTCTCGGACGGTGATCACGGCAGCCCTGGGAGATACTATATTCAACCTGAAGATACACTATTGGGGATTTCTCTCCGATTGGGAGTCGACGTGAGTGCTGTGCTACTACGATTCTTTCATTCCTTTCGAAAATGTTCACCGCGCCGCGGCTGCGCACCACTGGCAGGCCGGGCGCTCTGTAAGCTGAACGATCTCCACCAAGTTCGCTGCGGACGACGCCACACTTGCTGCACACGCGGACGTTCCTCGACCTCCCGCAGTCTCGCTCACAACAATACGCTACGGGCGACGCCTCGCCGGAAGAAGAGGCTCGACGCCGACGGGAGCACGCACAGGTTGCATTCCAGCACGTGACGAAGGAGACGGATCATGGGATTGCACAGGCGTACGTTGCGCTCGCAGAAGACAGCGAGTCGTCGGAACCTGACGTCACTTGTCTCAAAGCTGAAGGGGAAAAGGTGCCCCAGCGAGAAGCCCGCGGGGAGAACACGCTCGAGGAACGGGCCGTGGATCGGTACTTGGACGATGACGAGTGGGAACGCCGGGAAAGGGCCGAGGGAAGAGGAGTCCATATTCAGCGGCTGCCAATTGGGGGACCTCGAACTGGCGTTGGCGAGAAGAAAGCCGAAAAGAGTGGCTGGTGGCGTTGGTTGCAGTAGAAATGCACCGATGGAGAGTTCTCTGTATCATTGGTAGTGATGTGCAGTGGGCCCGGCCCAAAGCCGCCAAGCCCCCCGTATAAGCCTGGGCCGAGCCGGGCCTTGAAGCTTGAGGGCGGCTTTGCAGGGGCCTGAGCGTCGATAAGTCGATATATTATGGCCGTAAGCCGATACGGTACAGTGCGCAACGCGTGCAACCCTAACCTGTCTCCTCTGAGCCCCCAACACGTTTCTCAATTGAGCCGCGGCCTGAGCCTGAGCCAAAGCCTAGTTAAGCCCCGGCTTTCGAGCCGAGCCGGGTCGTGCAAATCACTCGCCAACTGGCGGAATAGATCTACTTTTGTGTTGTTTCACGGGTATGTAGGCCGGCGTTTGTGTGAATCAAAATCACATGTATGCGATGACGCCGTCGGCGTCCGGACCTGTCCGGACCTTGTTCTGTGGTTACGTGGTTATTATAAAGCTATAAAACTGGCCCAATCTACCCCCTCTTAAGTCCCAGAGGCAGAGGATCATGGCGACGCCCAGACAACTCCAGAAACTCACCCGTGACGACGTCACGAAGCACAACAAAGACGGTGACCTCGTAAGAACATTCCACCTCGGCGCCTTTCTCCCGAATTTCATCCCTTCTTCCCTTCCAGTGGGTGATCATTGACAGCAAGGTTTACGACCTTACTCGGTTCAAGAATCTCCACCCTGGCGGTGCCGCCGTTCTCCTTGATGACGAGATCGGTCCGTGGAACATTCCTCACCCCCGTTCCTTTTCTCCGCTCATTTTCAAATCAGCGGGCCAGGACGCGACCGACGCTTTCTATGGCCTCCATCGTCATGAGGTCCTCGAACGGCCGCAGTACCAACGCCTCCAGATCGGTTACATCGACGGAGAGAAACCATCCCTCAACAGCCGCATTGTGTCTGAAGTTAGCAGAGTACCCTTTGCCGAACCTACATGGCTAGCAGAGGGCTACTTCAGCCCCTATTACAAGGAGGTATGATTGCTTTTGGACTCCCCCGCGCCGTCAGAACACCATTCTGACGATGCTTTGCTCATATCTAGAGTCATCGTAGGCTGCAGAAAGCTGTCCGCAAGTTCCATGATGAGGTCATCTACCCCGACGCACAGGCCCGCGAAGAAGATGGCAAGCGCCCCAGTTTGGAGGTCATCCAAAAGATGGCGTAAGTCATATATCACGTTCGGCTCGATACTAATTGTATTGAACCTTCGAACCAGGGAGGTCAATCTCCACGCAATGCGTACTGGTCCCGGAAAGCATCTCAAAGGGTTGACCCTCATGGGTGGAGTTGTCAAACCCGAGGAGGTACGTCATGAAAACACTTTTTCTCATGTCTCTGAGAGCACGTGCTGACCCCATGATTGCTAGTTCGATTATTTCCACGAGGTGGGGTTCGCCACATTCGATATATGATAAACATTTTTATACTCTCCTTGGACCGTATAGCTCATCGTTCACCAAGAGATCGCGCGTTGCGGTGCTCGGGGTTACGGAGATGGTAAAATACTTTGTACCTCGTCCTCGCTTTGGATGCTCAAGTTGGGGTAATCCGCAGGGCTCCAGGCTGGCGCGATCATTGGCCTTCCTCCCGTGTTGAACTTCGGCTCACCCGAGCTCAGAGCGCGCGTCATACCCGAAGTATTCTCGGGAAAAAAGTTTATTTGCCTCGCCATTTCCGAGGCGTTTGCTGGAAGCGATGTTTTCGGCCTCAAGACCACAGCAAGGAAGACGGAAGATGGCAAACACTGGATCATCACTGGAACGAAAAAGTGGATAACGAACGGACAGTATGCACCACCATATCACTACTGTGGCGCGCCTGATCTGTATCTTATAGATTTGCGGACTATTTCACCGTCGGGTGCAAGACCGAAGATGGCTTCACGGTCATTCTTGTTGAGCGTGTTGAAGGCGTCGAGACGTCACCAATCAAGACGAGCTATTCCTCGGCAGCTGGAACAGCTTATGTCACGTTTGACAACGTGAAGGTACCCGTTGGGAATACCCTTGGACCCGAGGGAGGAGGAATTTTCGTTATGCTCAGGTAACGAAGTCTCGTAGCCAGTTAAACGCATACGCGCCACCTTACGATTTGCATTACACCAGCAATTTCAATCACGAACGCTGGGTGATGGCCACGTCCTCAGCCCGCGCTCAACGCGGGATCGTGGAGGAATGTCTGAAATGGGTCAGCCAACGCAAGGCATTCGGAAAGCCCCTGGCATCGCAGGCTGTCATCCGTAGCAAGCTTGCTGCCATGATTTCTCGGGTCGAGTCCGTACAGAACTGGTTGGAGAACATTACACACCAGATGAACAACATGGTACGTCCGATTCAGGTCAATTATCGTTGCGTGTGTTGGAAGAATGGTACAGTCGTATAAAGAGCAAGCGAAGAGTCTTGCCGGACCAATTGCCATGATGAAAATGTACGCTACCCAGACTGCACAAGAAACTGCGCGGGACGCCGTCCAGATTTTCGGTGGACGCGGAATTACGCGGACAGGCATGGGCCGCTTCGTTGAACATGTGAGTGGCAGGCACGCGCTGTTCTGCCTCGAAATGACGACTGATGCAAACACAGTATCACCGAACCATAGCGTTTGATTCATTGCTCGGCGGTGCTGAAGATGTTCTTGGGGACCTTGGTGCCCGACAAGCTTTGCGCGCTATGCCACGGAATTCAAGACTATAGCTCACTCGCAAAGGATATCACCTCGTTACGGCTTCAGACCCGCAATTACCTCTCATGTAGCACTGTGATCCTGAATTATTCTATGACAAACATAATCCAATGTAGATCGTGTCACGGCGCAAAAATTCGCATGTCCACGCTACTGGTAAGTATGTCTTACCGCTACCGTCCGTTTTGTGAGCGTGAGCGGGTACCAAGTCCCACAGTCGTTGCGACGGTGGGACCCCATCCAAGCCAACCGACAATCACGGTTTTTGCAAAAATCTCTCCGAATCCAAGCATCACCCCATTGACAAAGGGTAAGAACATGTTGATGGACAACGAGGAGAGCAATGCCCAGAAGCGCGCACTGGCGGGCAGCGACGAGTCGAAGACGGCGAGCGTCGCCGACGCCGCCATCGCGGGGCGGGCAGCGGGTGCGGTCGCGGTGCTCGTCGTCCGGGGCGCATGAGAATGCTCGGGCGAGTGGGGGCGCGATGGCTCGGGAAACGACATGGACGGGAACGAAGACGTCGGCGACGAGGAGACGTTTTCCCACTGCGGCGAGTCGGACGGGTCACGCGCCGCCGCGGTCTGTTGGCCGCCCGCGGCACGCGGCGCGGGCACGTTTGGGTTTGTTGTCGTCGACCTCGGAAGGTTCTGTTTATGTGCGGATGTGCGGATTATGTACGTACGCAAGACGCAACGCGCGAGCAAGCGAAACAATCAGCACGAGGAAAGATTGAGAGACGAAAAAAGAAAAGGAAACAGCGAGAGAGAGAGAGAGAGAAAACAGGGAAGAGTTGCGCTTTACCTGTGGACGGGACCCCTGCGACTGCGAGGAGGGTGCGCCGGCACGACCACCGCTCCGCGCATTATCCGCAGCAGCGCCGCCGGGAGCGTCCCCAGGCGGCAAGAGGGACGCCGAGGGCGAGGCAGCGGTGCTGCTGCTGCCGGACACGAACGCGCTCGTGCTGCGCTGCGACACGGCCTCCCACTCGCTCGTGCTCTCCCCGCTCACGCTCGCGCTCGCGCCGGTGTCCGAGCGCGAGACCGGCTGCTGCTGCTGCTGCTGCTGCCGTTCCAGCCGCTGCGCCTGTTCCGCGCGCTCGCGCGCCCTGCGCTCCTCCCACCGCGCCCGTTCTGTCTCGGCGCGCGCGCGCACGTCTGCGCTCTGCCGGCGCCACTCGGCGTTTTGCGCTTCGTGCTCGGCGCGCCAGGCTTCGTGCTCTGCGGCCGAGACGGAGAGGGGCGCGCCTGGCTGCTGCTGCTGCTGCTGCTGCTGCTGCTGTTCGGGTGCAGCTGCGGGGGCTAGGTCTGAATCTGAAGGGGGCGAGGATTGGGGAGCAGGCTGCGAGGGAGAGACGCGGGGGACATTGGGGATGACGGAGAAGGGATCGGCGAGCGCCGCCTGGTTTTTTTCGGGGTTTGGGGGAATTGGGCAAAAGGATGGGGAGACTGGCACTGCTGTGAACTCTCACCTGGAGGAGGTCCTCGCCTTCGGGGCGCAAGGGGGTTGTACGGTGGTCTGACATAAGTTAGGTTCTAACTGGTCGTGGCGTGCTGCAGCCTCAGCCACGCGGGGTTCGAGACGACGGAGGGCGTAAACACGAACAAAGTGATGGTCCCATCGATCTCCACGGCCCACGGCAGTTGATTGCACCCCCAACTTCAAAGTTTACAACGTGCCCTCGTCGTCTCAGACGATATAAGTAAACTCGGTTGCTTCCCGCCCGCACATCCCACTCTAGCATTGTTGATGGTCCTGGACGACAAATGTCACGGTCATATCACACTCAAACAGACACGTTCGCACGTAATAATACGTCGCTGTCCATCCAACCGAGCCGACACCGTGAAATGGATCAGAAGCACTCAGGGTTCACGATCACAAACACATCTCATCTGGCCCGTACCCTCTAACGATCATTCAGCCTCTGGATTTCAGGCTCCAAGACATCCATGGGAGATATGTGAGGAGGACGTCGACGTCAAGTCCGGAGCAATGAGCGATGCACGAGCGATAGTGAACCGAACCAACACCCTCTGACCTGACTCGCTGACTGGCCAAAAATGTTTTCAGGCTCAATTGGGCAGGGGGGAAAGCCCCTTGCCCCTTTGTGTTTCTAGATGCTTCACATCTAGTTCTGGCACCGTGCGAAATTGACATGGATAGAAAAATCGTCCGTTTCCAGGGGAGAAAAATCATCCCAGCCCTTGACAGCCTGAAAACGTTCTTCGTGGCTATTACTACCGAACCTGGTTGATTCTTCTGATGTATGAGAGCGACATTGCAAAGACTCCGAGTGCCAGAGCATCGATACCAATGGAACGGCAAGAGTGGAACCTGTGGGATACCGTTCGATGGAACGAGTGCGGGTCATTCATTTCTTGTCAAGCGGCAAGTGTGCGGTTATACCAAAATCCCAACGGGCTAGCCCGAACTTCTTCTCGGACATCGCACAGTCGGAGCAAGTCTTTAGGGTAATAGACACCCTCACGTGAGTTGTTCCTCAGGGACTAAGGCTCTCTAGGTATGAACACTCCGAAAAGCCCCCCGGCGTTTTGGTCGTCAAGCTTAAGCGCCGCAAACTGCATTTTTCCCGCTTGGGAACTCGACAAAATAAACTTCTACGCAAAAGCTTTGAGGGTGCCCACGCCCCAGAGTCGGCTGACCTGATTCACGTCTGGCACGTCTGGCGCAAAAACATGCTCGGAACGTGAACATGAACTTCCTTGTGTCACCTCGGATGGAAGTTCCCACCGTGGACGAAGGAAGGGTGTGCGCAAAGTGGGATAAGGGCGGCCAGTGTCTACTAGATCGAGTCGACGCATGACGGGGTGTCGGCGTCTCGGAGACGCAAAGAATATCCCTCGATGGCCAATGACTCCGACCCGGTAATGGACATAGTTACCTTTCGTACGAGCCCCTGCCATCATGATATACCGAGGTAGGTCGTTGAAATTCACCATGTGAGTCGAAAGGGCTGAGTGAGCATTTATATGCCATCTCAAGATCCGCGGTGCCACCGACGCTTGACCAGGGCCACGGTGAATACTCCTACTGTCGACTTGATAACGGTGTTGCACTTGTATTGAATCCATGAGAACTCGGGGCGAGGAGCAGATAAAGACTGGGCGCGAGTGCAGAGGGGAAAAGGGCCCTTGGTGACATAACTTTCCTCATTGAGACCCTGTCTCCGTGCTCCTTCCGGGACCTAAAGAGATAATCTTTGACAGATAAAAGCATGCGCGAATGTTCCAGGAGAACATCTCCTATGCGTCCAGTGACCAGCCGAGAAATAACCGAGAACACACTGTCCGGATAAGGCATAGACCGACATCTAGTCCCCTGCGATAGAACACTGCATGGTTCGGGCGCACTGGGGGACCGTTGACAACATCCTGGCGTATCACAATTGAAACGTCAGCGTGGGCGGCCACAGGCGGAGACCAGACCGGTGGAGATGTGGAGATGGCTGTCCGAGAAAATAAACCTTCTGAATAGAAAAACACTGAGTTCCGTCGCTTGTCAGCAGTTACGGAGGGGAGAAAGTTAAAAAGCTGTGTCATTCGTGGACGGACGAATGGTAGCGGGTCTGAGAAACCAATCACAGGGTCGGCACCATTCGAGGTCTTGGCCAATGAATATCAAGCACGTAGGCACGCAAACGCCGTTAAGCTGTCGGCTATGAGCCAAGTAAGTTAACGTATGAGGGGTGGGATTAGATGGGAAGGGGCTACTTTTCGTGGAGGCTGTGGCTATTGTGGCTTCTATCGGACTTTGAATACTCCGAAAGGGCGTCTAACCCGTCCCGCGCACTCGCATTGCAGCGCATCGCATTCGAGAAAGTCGCTTTCACTATCACTATCTCACCCTCACCACTCCAACTCCTCTTCCTCCACATTCTGGTTCCGCAACTAACCGAATGACCGACATCACGGATTTGACACATGTGACCTAATCATACTGATGGCGTGCTAGACTTCCGTGTCCCGCAAGCGCAGGATCACGATGGCGTGTATCTCCACTGCGTTACCACCCCTTTTTTGTAACCTTATGTTTGCGATCGCTTGAAGCTTGCACGGTATAGCCCCTAAGCTTGATGAGCGAATGAACGAGTGTCTGTCTCTGGATCACCCTGTGTTATCTTCGCGAGCTTGATACGAGAATATGTTGTCCCAGTCCTTCCCTCTCCCTTGGGACGCCTTCGACAGACACCATCGGCCTTCGTGTCAACCAGCTTATCGCTTCCATTGAAGTCCGACAATCCTTACCCCACATCCTGGGCCCGTGATGATATCAGCACGCTGCATCAGTTCGCCACGTCATCGTCGTGATTTCACGTTCCGCTGTTCCTGCATTTCCAACAAGCATCTGAGTTTTTGTACACCGATCCCATGTTTACATGTTTTTTTTTGTGAGATTATTCTGCCCAGCATTGGCGTCAAATTTCAAACCGTGGGCGCTTTGTTGGCACGACTCGGTTGCATGAAATGTGTACACGCCCGCTTTGGCCTCGTGACATTTCCCGTGATCTTCTGGGGGACAATCTCGCTCCAGCTTACTTGTCTGGGTCAGAAGCCAGGATCCCCGAATGACCATTAGATGCCTCGTGATGCCTGAATTCGCTCTTCGCTTGGAGGGAATCTACGTTTACCACCCCCATTTCATCGACTGAGGCACCTCCACAGCAGTATCGCTCCATCGGAAGTTGCAGCAGCCAAGGCCCTGGGCTGGGGGTCTTTGTCCGCCCAAGGGCTATACCTTACAGCGAGATCCAAAATGGATGACCTTTGTTTATTATACGTATATTGCGGGCTTCCAAGATTTGACAGCTGAGTTCATAGTTAAGTAGTAGAGAAATTATTAGCGCCTATGTTGTCACACAAAATTCGAGGTTATCCAACAGTTATCATTGTTCCTCCCGCAAATTTTGAGTCATTGTCTAGTTATCTGTTTCGTGCCTGTGAACTCCGTCACCCGGCTTTCATGGCTTCATTTCCTCGTGACTTCATTCCCCTTTGGGGCAACTCCGTTGGCCGAAATTCTCACGTTTTTTCACGTTTCACTCACTGTTCACGCATATTCATGGGGAACGCGCGTCTCGACCTACTCACTGCCACGACGACACCTGGATGCTCCCCCTCGTTCTCGACTCCGTTGAGCCCGAAATCCTGAAGATTAGCCACACTGAGCTAGTGGCCTAGGATGGGAAGGTGAGTGGGCACTCATATTTTAGAACTGACTCTGTGTGTGAGCAGGCTGTCTTCACTGCGTGGCAACATCACCCGCGCCCTTGATTATAACCCTGGACCCCCTTGGCGACGCGACGCGATGCAGCGGCCCCTCTCTCTCTCCCTTTATATTTTCTTTTTCCACCTGCCCGCTGCACATCGCGCTCCACACATCCCATTTAAAATCCCAGTGACAAAAGTGAAGAAAGGCGGCCAACACTTTCCCCAGTCTTCATCCAGGCCAGCCCTCTCCAGTATCCGCTCCGCCTCGGTCGACCGTTGTTGTGCAGGCCAGTTGGCCTTGCACACGGCCTCGACCGTGCACTGTTGCTGGACGACGAGCTTGGGCCCCAGCATTTTGGAGCACGCTTCCGAGTCCGAGAGCGAGGTGACTGAGGCACCCCAAATCCGTTGGCTCCGCGCCCTCAAGCTGCACGCGAGCGGCTTCGCCTTCATGCGGGACGGCAGCCTCCCCACAGCAATGGGTCTGGTTCAATTTTTCGAAAGTCTTCCGGGTCCGTGCGAGCGTGCACGCGACACATTTGCGTTCATCGTGCGGCTGTGCCCCTTTTCTTACGCTCTTTGCTCTTTGCTACTTAGCACTGAAATTTCTCAAAAAGATTACATAATTATTTTTTTTATTACTGCGAATAATTTTTGTGCGAGAAAAAAGGACGGCATGAGTTGCCGACCAACATTTAACCTCAGCCTAAGCATGAAATTTTTAAAAAAGGATCAACCATTTTGGATCTCGCTGTAAGTGGGCCATCTAAAACACCGAGTACAGCCAAACACTTGTGCCTAGTTTCGTCCTCTGAGCATCAAGCGAGTAAACGCCTGGCCCTATTCAGTTGAAATGATTAAGATTGATTGTTGTGTGTTGTGTGACAATTCACAATTATCCCAACTTACGTTGTAGCAATGGCCGAATGTGCCTGCCATGGAACGATGTTGGGTTTCCCAGGCCACGGTCTAATACCCGGGAATCTGTCATGGGGTCCCTCGGCGAAAGCAA
>WTXF01000335.1:0-23878 GCA_022496215.1 Russula brevipes | reverse complement strand
CATTTGCGCGTGAGCACAGAGTCGAGGGAGGGGGAGAGCGGAACTGGGGAGGAGGAAGAAGGAAGTTTTTCTCACCTGGAGAACCACAGATGATGCAGCGCCCACCATACGTGCCAAAATTGCACTCATCGCAAATCCTCACGAGCGTTTCTGGACGGACGTACGAGTCGCATACCGGACTGGCCACCACAACAAAGTTTCGTTTTTTTGGTTTTTGTTTTTTTGGGTGCCATGGGAGGTACGGTCAGGTCGGGAAGAAGACAAATGAACAAAGTGACCGCTCACCATTTTCCGTCGCATTTCTCACAAAGACGGCCAATGGCTGGGGGGAGAAGCAGAATAGGTTTTTGGTCAGACGATTCGTTGATCACGATATGACGGAGGACTTGCCTATTCCCGGTTGGCGTCTGCACATAATCAGATCTAAGTTTAGGGAATCAGAACCAAAAATTGGATCTCACTGAGTGCGTACGCACCGGGATGGTGTTTAGACATGGTGGTAAGGCGAAAGAGGTGCAGTCAGAAGAAAGCTGACAGATCTCGTTTAGAAAGACGTGCTGACTCAGCATGAGAGCAAAAAAGGTGTTCTAATAGACAGAGCTAATACGCGCGTTACACAGGAAAACAGTTCTACCACGGCACATTCAACCACTCCACACATATGCAACTTTTGCCACTACTACGATAGATGGAAGCTCCCACCCCTTCCTTCATCGCTATCTGCAACTTCTCCGACATCACCCCCTTGCAGCTGTATTCCGGTAACTTCAGATAGTTGACGCAAGTCATCACGCTGGGTAGATAGTCATCCGCTTTGAGCGGCGCCTCGTGCGGCTTGCGTACCACCGTTAACGGCGGGTTGAGCCCACGGAAACCTGCAAAGAAGAGCAAAGCATGAAGCAAATATCGCAGACATAGCAGGCGAAGCGCTAACCTCCTATGGGGAGTTTTGGACTTCCGGTGAGGAACTGGAGATATTGCCTGCGCGTTGGGGTGTCGAACTCCGACATGATTTCAATCAAGTTTCGGATTGTTCGGCTCTCGACGTTGAATCCATGGTCCGCTTTAATTGCCTCATTCAGCGCTAGAGAAAGGTTTAATGACAGCGTGCTTCGAGTACGGTGAAGCGCGCACTTTCGATGGACCAGTCCTCTTCGGCGTTACCAAAGAGCATTGCTAATTCATCAAGTGCGAACGCTTGAAGATCAGTAATTGGGAACACTTTCGAGAAGCCCTCTCGGAATGCCTTGGCCTGCAACTTGGCGCCCTGTCCAAGGATAGCCTCGAGAACCGCTGAAGTATATTCCTCCACATTTTCTGAGGTCACAGGAATATTCCTGCCGTTTGGCTAGGAAATAGTGGTCAGTTTTGATGCTCAGGTGTTCGTGAGACGTGAGAGATGCTTTACCCTGAGCTCAATGTCGTAACCTGGAATCGTGAAGTCTAGCGCCAGGTCTTCGACATCAACCTTATCCCTCAATAGCCTCTGCAGCTATCGTCGTTGACGTCAACTAAACCAGGAACCTATTTTTAAACAAGCTTACCTTCTCAAGGGGCTTCGTTGACGCAGTGAGTGCCCTTAGCTTTTTTTCGCCAGATCCTCGTCGACAAGCTTCCCACAAAATCAAATAAGTGGCAGGTTGATATCATCTAAGCAGCGTACATACCTTCAGCGAGTCGATAGTGAGCGGAATATCCTCCCCGAGAGCGAGCTTGAGGAACACTTTGTTGAACGACATGTCGATGATCCGCGAATCCAACATGGCCTTGGCCACGAACTGGCCGATAACGCGGATGATATGGGTACGTTTGGGATCCCCTTCGTTTGCTATGTCATCGGCGCTGAGCGGTGCTGGGAATAGTCCTCGAGGGTGGAACACGTAGGGACCAGACCGCAACGGATCGTCATCACGCCAAATTTTCAAGTCGCGCCTTGCGAACTCTCGCGATACGAGAGCATAGAATTCGAGCGTGGGCCCAGGCCCGTGCCGACCTCCTCAAAGTACTCCACTTCAAGTATCGAAGATGACGAACCGTATAGTTCGAACACCTTCATAGCGCTCTCTAGGATATGCTTTCGCGAGATCCGGACCTTCTGTCGCTGCAGCCGGCCGAGGAAGCCAACTCCATCATCTCGCCGTGAGCTGTCCTGAGAGCGCGTTTGTTGGCTCTGCCATTTAAGGATGAGGCGGGCGTAACCGAACGAGGTCGACTGAAGGAAGTTATATCTCGTTGCGAAGGGGAATAAGAAGGGGAAATGTTGAGGTAGGTCAAGTGCCCAATCAGGAAGACATTGACTATGACCATTCATGAACGGGCTAATCATTCAAGAACAAAGTTGAACTTTACCTGGCAACGATCATCGGCTCCTCCAACTGTCGCGTCAACTTGGCCGACAGCTTGTTTGTTTACAAACGCCGATTCGGGCAAGTTGCGATTGGAGTGATGCTGCCGCTCGGCCTCTACGACGTTCAACCTATGTAGGACCCGAAGAAGGCGTAGGATCTTGGCGTGCGGCGCGTCCTCCGGAAGCGAAGACAACGACGGGGTCGGGGAGCGACTTCGTGAGACGGACTCGGAACTCTCGCTACCACCTTCGGCGGGCCCTGGGACCTTCTTGAACTTGATAGTGTACACACCCTGCCACAATAAATGGGGAGGGAGCGCTGAACCTGAGCCTGCCTTTTTCTTACGGAGCTCATGCTGGTGGATAGCGCCATAGATCGTAAGGTCGAGCGTAATGGGTGGTCGTCCATGGAAAACTCGAGGTGCCAGTCCGTTTGCTTGGCCTTGAGTGCAGAAGCGTATGAACCCTTCCCAGATGACCAACCTCGTGGCCCTGGACCCTTCGAGCCACTCGCTATCGCTGAAGGTGTTCCTACCTTGTTCCTTCGGGTGTCTGGGCCTCAATTTTGGAGCCATCTTGAAAGGGAGAGCTCAGTCGGCGATCAGAAAGTGAAGATAAGAAGGCACAAACCATCTAGAACCGACAATGTAACTGTCTTGTCCGCAGACCCATTATCGGGATCAATCTCGTCGTCAAACATCTGTCAATAGGCCACCTTTAGTTTGGCCCTACTCAGGATCATCGACGAAACACGGACCTCAGCTTCTACATCGTCATCAGTGAAATCAGCCGTAAATTCAGCATTGTCGCCGAAGCTATCCTCGCCTAGAGCCGACGTTGGTGGCTCTGCGCTTGAGCTCGGCGGAGCCAGCGGCGGATTAGATGGACCGGCTTCTTCAGCTGGAGCTTCGGTAGCGGCTTCGCCGGCAGCAGCAGCATTCTTCGCGCTCAGTCTCTGGCTGCGCCTGCGCTCGACAGTTGTCGAAGGTCCCGCAGAGCTGCTGCTAGCCTCTGGCTGCTCGGGCGGCTTCGTAGACGAGAGACCTCCCGATGTGACGCCAGCAAGAGCTGCTAGCATGCCACTAAGGCGCGATCCGCTGAACATAAGGCCAGAAACACGAGGCCGGAGGTAGTCATGTAGAGCCTGGAAGGTTGCGATGGCATGGATGGATACAACGATGTTGTTGAAGTTTTTCGGAATGTCGGATCCTTCGGAGGCAACCAAGCGCAGGCGCAGTTGCCGAGCTAGGAGTGACGGCGAACTGCTTCGCTTTGAATCTGTGATGGCTATGAGAAAGTAGTTTGGCTTGGTGGGTGGAGGTAACCTACCATCCATCCCTTGCGTTTACGGTGACGACATCGAACGCCTCCATCCGCGTCAAGCTCTCTTGTAGCTTTTTCACGAAGATTACCGAACGGAGTCTGCGAACCAGCAGGCGACTTCGACTTGCGAGTGGTGAAAGCTTCGAGCAGCAGTTCTTGGCGCCGAGCGATGGAAACTAATACAAACCAACTGAATAGACATTCAGCAGTCAATCTCAAACTTCACGTACGGTTCGGTGACTTTTCAGTAGCGAATTGCAGCAACCCATCTATAACGCCACTCTGCAGCAGCTCAAAACTCGACACAGACGTATGCGTGGAGGTGAACAGCATGGCGAGTTCTCTCAATGCGCTGTTGACCTCCTTCTCGCTAGCAGATGGGCTAGAAATACGCTCAACCAGCCGGCGGAGTATTGCAAAAACATTGTCGGCATCTGTGCTCTCCTTGCCTGTGAGGTATCGGAAGCGGATGACGCGCCCTCGCAATGTCACTGCGTCCTCGGGTTCCACCGAGAGCGACGACAGCTTCTTGAAACCTGGAATGCCGGCAACAATCGCAGGGGAGACGGAGATGGGAGGGGGTGGCGGAAGGTCCGGCGCTGAAGAAGCATCAGAGAGGTCCTTGTCCTTGTCCTTATCGTTGTGGCCGCCTTCTTCTTCGAGCTGGTCAACGTGCGGTCGGCAAGCAACTCAACTTCATGGAACACGCCCTCTCTTCGGAAGGCTGGTCGGTATTCTTCCGGGACCTTGAATAGGAGGAGTTCGACGAGTTGCAAAGCGCCAATGACGAGGGTCGGATGGTCCTTGGAGGACAGAATGGATGACGCGAAGCTTGCAATCGGTACAGACTATAGGAAAGGTAAACTCAATCCCTTCATCGGAACCTGGTAGTGTCTCCGCTTACCGTGAGTACTCGCTTGATTCCGTCAGCCTCCAAGTAACTAATTGCCTTCAAAAGACCCGTGAGTGTCTTGATTCTTACGGTAGTGATGACGCTTGCTGCATATACGTCCACTAGAATCGGCACAATGAGCTGCATAAACCTGCCAACCACTTCTGGTTTGGCGCGTAACATCTCGGTCCTGTCAGGAGGAGACTCCTGGTTGTGGGTGGTGGCTCATCAGCTTCATGAGGGCTATCAACTGGCGTTGGCGTCGCAGTCTCCGATGCAGGCGCGGGTGTTGCCGTTGTGGAGGATGATGGGGTGGATCCGGCGCCAAGTGCATACATTTGGGGTTGTTGTGCATGGCGGGCTGCAGCGCGTTCGGCTTTTGCTTTAGCCTTAATCATTCTCCCAAGTGACTTCTCGGTGTAGACCTTATGGTCATACACGCCGTCTCAACCAGAAGAGTAAGCACACAGGAGTCAGGAAACGGCGGTTCGGCATACCTTTCGGCAGAGGGGGGAGGAGCTCGGCAATGAGGCTCAGCGCCTCTTCAACTTGGTCCTTAGGCCGGTGGGCAAGGTTCTGCATCACGGTCATATCAGCAAGTCCTCCACCGAGGCCCTGGCCGCTCGGAGAGTCGCCTTGTTCGTCCACTTTCAGAGCGGGAGGATGGGAGGACCCCTGTCAGGATCTGATATAGGGTGTCAACAATGCCTGCCTCCAGTAGCACGATTGTAATGTTCGGACTTGCACGCGCGGACGTAGCCAGAGCGCGCAGCAACTGCGTAAACGTGTTGGCCGCGATCAACGGCGAGCCACCAGCAGGTAGTAAAAAGCACGTTGACAGCGGCAATGAGCTCAGCGTCGACAAGAATCTCGAGATTCTCTGGTGACGATCGATAGTATGAATCAATGACACGAATAACGCAGAGACACGCAAACTCGACAAGGCGTTGGTCTGAATAGCCAAGGCAGTTGCGGATGATCGGCCACACGCCCCGGATCATTTGAAAGTGTTCAGGGGGCACATTACGGCAGCAATTCGAGGCCGCCTGCAGAGCGGTACGCTGCACGGCGATCGAGAAGAAGTCAAGGTAATTGAGCAGTGCGGCAAGCCCATTCTCACGGACAATTGAACTTGGGAACTCCTCGGAGATCTTTTCCAGAGTCTAAAGAAGTGCGTATAAGGAGAGGACACAGCGAGATGGTAAAAGTGACGTACGCTCAACGTCTGCTCTGCCAAGTCGATGTATGAGATCTCAATAAGTTTGCTACAGAGAACGGGAATGGCTCCATGGTATACCACGGTGTGGGCGACGCCGGGAAGGGCTTCCATGAGATTTGCCAAACACCGTGCGGCAAGAACTTGAGCCTCGAGATTCTCATCGCCTTGATACTGGCCACCTCCGCTCAAAGCGAGTACTGCTGCGAGCTGGGCATCTTCGTCATGTTCATGGCTGTCATCATCGTCATCGCCATCCTCTTCATCAGCCGCATTTCCGGTGCCACCAAGAATCTTTACGAGCTCGCGCACAAACGCATCAACCTGGAATGAGCCTGCAAGAGTATCCTCCGTGCTGATGCTGAGCAACTCGCTAAGTTCTTGCAGCGTCACAACACGTGTTGTTGGGTCAGCGCTCGTCTTGATATTATTGAGCATAGTCTTGAGGCGCGAGCTAAGCCCAGACATATAAGAGCCTAGCTGCCGGTAGTCTGCAAAGATGGCCATCGCCGCGCTCTCGTCGAGCCCTGCAAAGCCGCGGGGTAGACCTCCGATACTGCCAATACCACCTCCGTCTTCTTCTCCTGCAGCATCGCCGGGTGGTCTTCCACCGGTGTTCTCATTTCCATCTTCGTCCTCACCCGCATCACGATCACCGTGAGCGAGGTCGAGTTGATCGTCATGATCGGAGCCTTCATGCTTATATTCAACGTCCATCATTTCAACGTCCTCGTCTTCGACGCGTGAAGGGCCAGGAGCTGCCATAGCCTTGTTCTTCGCTGCAGCGGCTTTTCCTTTCGCAGTGGTACTTTGTCTGTAGGATTAGTAAACAGGTATTAGGATCCGTGCCGGAGAAAGCCATGGGTGACACATCACCTCAATTTTTTCGGCATCTCAGATCCTGAAGGTTGGTTGGTGTCTGAACGGGAACGAAGGGCGTAAGCGGTTGTGGCTGAACGGTGACGCTTGGAGGGACCCGCAGGGGCACTGGCGGAAAGTTCTTCGGGGAGGGGTTCTGGGGCAGCACGTTTTTTGCCCTTGGAATCGCGAATGGGTTCGTTGATGGTAATCGAGGAAGAAGTGATAGGGTAAGCGGTACGGCGACCTCTGTGTGAGGAAGAGTTGTCAGAGAGCACAAACCAAGCGCTACGGCGACGTACCTCTTGCTAGTGCGAGGGGAGGGCTGTTCTTCCGTTATTTCTTGGGATTTTCCCTTTCCTTTGGTGTCGCGAGTACGTTTGGAAGAGTAGGGGTGGTAGCTGGAGCGGGTTTGACGGGAGGAGAGTTCTGCGGGAGCTGACGTTGTCTGATCTGGAATGTCGTTGTCTTTAGCCACTTTCTGCTTGGCAGCCCTGGCGCGTGTTGCTGATCGAAGGGTACGGGAAGAGTCTGAAGAAGTAGTGGGGGTCTGGAGGGAAGGTTGAGTGGTCGAGGGATGTTCAGTGGGTTGGGGAAGGCTGGCAGGGATGGCTTGTTGGGAGTGAGTATGTGATAAGTCCATTTAGAGCTGGCCGCCAGCCATTGAGTCCTGACTATGGTTGGTCAAAGTGACGATGGGATTGGAGAAGAAAGACTGGGTCGGTGAAATGAAATAATGGAGAGAGGGTCGAGTCTACCTAAAGTGAAGGGTTGAGGGTGGCCCAATCTCCGCTCGTGGCGCTGCAGCCACTCCCGCTGCTCCTGCTCGGCTTACAGACTCACAGTCCGTGCTCCCTCAACACCTCCTCCAAGCTCTCCACAAATATGTCCACCACCCTGTCCACCTCCTTTCCCGTGATATTGTATGCAGGCGAAAATATGATATGATCCCCCTCTACCCCTTCAATATTCGCACCCCCTGTCATCCCCATCACGATCAGCCCTTTCTCCATGCAACGCGCCTGCACAACCATCGCGAACCGTTGCTCTTTCAAGTCTAGCCTCTTGCCTTCGGGCCCGGTAAAGTCAAACTCGACAGCCCAGAATGATCCCCCGCCCCGCACGTCGAATACGAAGGGCTGTGCAAGTGCACCGGGTGACTGTAGGCGCCCGCGAAGAAGCTGCGCCAGGCGTACCCCCATTTGGCGCCCATTTTCGAGAAGGTTCTCCTCCACAATCACTTTCTGCACAGCAATAGCAGCAGCGCAGGACAGCGGATGCGCCTGAACGGAATGGTCAAATTGACTCAGGAAACGACATGCTGAATGTGACCGCAACAAACCATGTACGTGTGGCCGTGTTTCCAAAACCCGTCCTTTCCCCGAATGCCGTCGGCAACCTGTTTGGACATAAGGACAGCACCGATGGAGGCGTACCTACTCCAAAGTCAGAAGACAAGCTATCACAAAGTGCGGTCAAGAAACGGCACACCCGCCACCAAGACCCTTCGCAACAGCCTGAATGTCCGGCGGCACGTTGTCACCGAAACTCTCCCAGGCATGTGTTGTACCCATCCCTGCATCACCCGTCAACTGTCAACTATTAAGCGCCTCAAGGCCGACCATGTGACTCACGGCCCATTCCGCTCATGACTTCATCCAGAATAAACAAGGCACCATATTTTCTACAAACGGATTTCATGGCCTTGAAGTAGCCCTTAGGTGCGGCAAGGGCACCGGTAGTCGCCCCAACTACAGTCTCCGCCACGACTTCGCAGGGGAACATGCGCTCAGCCATTACCAAGAAAAGTAATTTATGAGCTTACTTACATCCTATAACGGTATCTGGTCCAAGCTCGAGAAATTTGTCCTCGAGTTCCTGGCGAAGCCTCTTCACGTACTGCTCCTCCGTCTCTTCCATGCATTGGAAGCGTTTTGCGTACGCTGGTGACACCTTGTGGAAGTTCTCATGTTGGAGAATGTCTTCGTATGGTGTGCGGCGTGTGGGGTGCCCGGATAAAGAGAGTGTAGTGACAGTGTTACCGTGAAAAGAAAGGCGCCTGGAAATAAAATTCTTGCGTTGGGGCTGGTTCTGTTCATACCAGTACTGAAGAGGATACTTTATCGCCAAGTGACAACGAAGATCCCGAAGCCGATGCTGACCTGACGAGCGAGCTTGACGGCGCCTTCCATTGCCTCGGAGCCTAAACGAGAACATGAACATCCCCTAATTATTCCATGGACAGAACACACCCCCAGCGAAGAAGCCACAGAGTTCGAAAGCTCCTTTACCCGAGTCAATCAGGGTCCTAGCCAGCTCTTCAGCTGGCTCGTTCGATAACTGCACATTGTAAACATCTAGAGAGCAGCCGAGCTACTCGTAAACCTGCATCCTCACCTCAAATCGATGGCTACTCACAAGCAAGCTTATCGACCTGCTCCTTAATGGCCCTCCGTACGACCGGATGACCATTCCCGATACAAGCGACGGCGGCGCCACCAACCGCATCGATAATTTCTCGTCCATCCTTGAGCGTAACGTAGATCCCCCGCCCACTGACCGCCACGGGCGGTTGCCACGGGGTGCGGTGCAGAATCGCGGTTGCCCGAGGTGACGGAACCGCTCTCTTGAGTGCAGCGAGGGACCCATTGAAGTAGGGCGTGGGCGACATGGCGCGCTTGGGAGGCCAGAGACTGAGATGATCCGGCTCCAGTCGCGCTCGATTAAATGCGATGCGCCAAATTTGAGGATGCTGATATGGTGTAAAAGTACGTTAGCTTTGGCATGTGCCGGCCTCGTTGAGATGGCTCCATAGATTCGATAGCGTTTTCTTAAAATAGGTCATCATGCCGCGCTTGTCGCCGGTGTCCCGTGTGGAAACCTGGACGACGCATGGGTCTCTGAGATCGTCGATGGCTGGATATCGCTGGATGGTGCCAATAGGGCGCGGCCGAATGCCAACGGGCCGCATCGGTCCGGGACATGGGATGACTCGAAGCCTCTTCGAGTCCTCGTCATTCGTCATCGTGAGTTGTGATGTCCGCGGGGTCAATTCAATCAAGTGAAAACCGAAAACTGAAAACCTTCATCCGAGTATGGACCTCACCTATCTGTGCGACTAACGCACGTTCGAATCTCTCGGGAACTCAAAGTACTCAAAACTTTGCTACCTCCGAGTCGCACTTGACCTCGCAGACAGGACAGGACACACGTAAATACTGTAGCAACAAAAGCACGTAAATTCTGTTGAAATGACTCATATTTGTTGTCATCAATCACCACGTGGACTCGCAGATCGCACATGTGGGGTCCCTTCTCGTCGGGATACGGAGTGACTGAGGGGCATGTCGGGAGATGATGCGGTGTTCTTTCTCACACGCCCTGCGTGACGGGAAGTAGAACGCCGAGAGGTAGATAGATACATATGCTGCTTGACGCCATCATTGAACTCGATGGGCCAGAGCGCTTGTGGGGGTGGAAAAAACGATGTCAGATACAACCAAACATACATTTATTCCATTGAGACGCTTTACTCTTGGTTGATTTGAGCTTATGAGGAGCGGCGCTGGGCACGTGAGTACATCATGTGATAGTCATGTGACATGAATGCCTAGCTGCGACCTGCGACTCATTGTCAACGTTCTCCTATTGAGACGCACACATCTCACTCTGGCTTGCGTTCTCTCAGGAAGACATCGCAATTAATGTATGGCGCCTTCGAAAAAGCCTTTGTTTGACCCACCACCCCTCACAACGTTGGACCGTTTCTTCACGAAAGCCGAGACTTCGAACAACAGCCGAGGCTCGTCATCACAAGCACAAAGACGTGTCAAAGCGAGACATTTAAGCTCTCAAAATAGGCGGAGAACACAGTGGCTTCAACCATCCAGCGAAGATATTATCGTCCTAGATTCGGACGACGATCCACCTACGGCTAGTACCAAAAGGAAGGCGGAGGACCATTCCCGGAGTAGTCCTGACGTTGAAGTGATTGAAGCCCCTGCTCAACGAACGCATGCCACCTCGAGCTCAGGAAAAAAGGCGAGAGTGAAATCATGGCCCAAACCAGCTGATTCAAACACGCGGGATCTCTTCACACTATCTCAAGATAATTCTCTCCATTTTTCTGAGTTTGGCAGGCCACAGTTGCTCATTCCCGGTGAAGACAATGTACGACCTTTCGCCGAAGATCAGGCCGCCAGCCCCTCCGATGATCGACACCACCACGTGGCTGCACCTGCGCCCATCTCAGTGGATCCGGATGACCTATATCGTCCATTGCGGGCGGGCCCAACTAGTTCAGCGCAGGCGGACTCGGAAGATGTCATCGGCATCAATGACGAGTGGGGAACAGGTGACGACGAACTTGTCCAGACGAATGGGGCTGAGGTCTTCGAATTCACTGATGATGACGAGATTCAAGAAGTTCTGAAGCTTGAAGATGAACCTCTTAATACCTCAGGAGATATCCTCGACCAGTGTCCATTTTGCGGAATAACATTCACAAGCTTTTCTTCACTCGTCAGTTCCCTTTTTCGATATGCCATGTATTGCCTCATGGACTCTGGACCAGGACATACAGTCACACATCACTGGCTGCTGCGACTCGTTTTCCCCTACGACTTTACATGCCCAGCCCCTCTCATCTCGCAACTCACCTGTTTCCCCGAGTTCGTCCGGGGACAAAGGGTCAGTTGGTTGCAACGCGTTCTCGATTCTCATGTCCTCTCACAAGGAGAATGACGCATGGAAGGAAGCCGAGGCTGTGGAGGATCGCGCATTCAGATCGACAAGGGCAAACGGAGGACGTAGAAAGGCCCCTTTCTACAAGGTCCTTCAAGGCATGCCCATCGCTGTTGACGCTTTCCGCTACGGTGAAATTCCTGGCGTGACATCATATTTCTTAACGTGTGTCTTCACCTGATGTATCAACATTTCTGAAAACATCTTAAACATGTTTCTCTGTCCAGACACGCGCATTCAGACCACTACACTAATCTATCGTCATCTTGGAAGGCTGGTCCAATTTACTGCTCGGGTAAGTCTCGACCGTCTTTGTGTTGGTATCAAACTTAACGGCTTTGTGTAGAGGGCACTGCTAAATTGGTTATTCATATGCTATCGGTCGATCCTAAATGGGTTCACCCCCTCCCCATGAACGAGCCCACTTTGATTCCCAAGTCAGGCGGCGTGACAGTTACCCTTATTGAGGCGAATCACTGTAGGTTTCCGTTCATCATGACCCGTTAGTATACCGCTGATTATATCTGTCTTTCAAAAGGTCCTGGCTCATCGTTGTTTCTTTTCGAGGGACCACAGACAGTCAATGCTGGTGATAGCTTGTACAAGTCAGCCTATGTGGGTTCGGGCAGAATCTTTCGGTATCTCCATTGTGGCGACTTCAGGGCATCTCCTCAACACACTCTACATCCAGCTATCAAAGGAAAACGACTCGATATTATATATTTGGATACCACCTATCTCAGTCCTAGAGTGAGTTGAAGTGCGCATAGATGAGGCTCCCTTCTCATTGACAATCCAAACAGTACCTATTCCCTGCGCAGGCGCAGGTAATCTCGGCTTGCGCAGAACTCGCCCAACGTCTTGTCTCGGGCCAAGGCCTGGCACCCGAAGATGACAAGAGTTCTGTGAGTAAATGGATCACTTTTACCCCCAAACCAGAAGCGAAGGGTAACTGCAAGCTCACTACCACACTCGTTGTGGTTGGGTACGTTACGCGTGGAGAATTCAACGACATGCGAGCTGACTCAACGCAGTACGTACTCTATTGGGAAGGAACGCATTGTGAAAGGTTGGCACCATGCCAGTACGCAGGTATTTCTATACTGACAGCATTTTGAGCAATTGCGAAAGCGTTGCACACGAAAATCTACTGCGACTCGAGGAAAGCTGCGATCCTTCGTTGCCAATCAGATCCGGAGCTACACGAAATGTTGACGACAGACCCGTTTTCCGCTAACGTCCATCTGGTTCCTCTGGGTGTCGTCACATCCGATAGGCTGAAGGAGTATATCAGCCGTTGGAATGGTCACTGGACCAAGGCAGTCGGCTTCCGTCCCACAGGGTGGACGTGAGTAGCATGCCCACTTTTGTTTCCCTAGGAGCCAATTGCGCTGACTTCATGCGTCACAGTTACTCACCGCCTGCTGGCACCAGCGCAACGCCATCCATTGCCTCCATTCTCGCCCGTCCACCGCACCGCGAGTTCACCTACGCGCATCTACGTCCCGCGCGGGGCTCAACGCCGACCGCGCAACTCTTTGGCGTGCCGTACTCGGAGCACAGCTCATTTTTCGAGCTCACCTGCTTCGCGCTCTCGCTCGACTGGGCGCGCATCATCGCGACGGTGAACGTCGAGAGTGCCGCCAGCCGCGCGAAGATTTCTGCCTGGATCGCGCGCTGGGAGGCAGAGCGGAAGAAACGCCCGCCGGGTGTCGTTCCGTATCGCACCTTGGAGTATTGGTAGCTGAAATAGCCGGGTGGGCAGGAAGATTTTGACAATTATCTTTCATGGTAGTCTCTTTCTGATAATGCGTACAGAGGGATGCCATTTCTTGTTTAAGGTCCGGTGTCGGGCACTTGGACTTGGATAGATTATGGGCGGTGCCCCCTCTCTGGGTAGTTCAACCTCCACCGATATGCTTATCCTATAAAGTAATAATAGAAAGTGGCGATGTGGTGCTCTCGGCTAGCCGGGGTGATGCCGAGAGTAGCAGCTGAAGGGTAGAGTGCTCGTACATGAGAATAAGCGACCAGGCAGACTGTGAGCTGGCTGAGGTGAGCTGCCAGGCGCGCAAATGTGATGAACTCGTCTATGGCAGGTAGCTTCGACTCGGACCAGGGACGGTGCGGTAGGTGTTTCGTAGTCCTTAGCTCCCTTTGTACGATGCAAGTATTGCTTCAATGATGCCGTAAAGGTCGTCTGCGAGACGCCGCGACCACGGTTTGAGCGCTGCAGGCGGCGCCTATCGATGACAACCCTTAGACGCATCGTTTTCCCCTCCCATAGTCTGTCCCCCAAACAAACAAATGAACACCATGTCCTCAACGAACAATGCGACGCCCTCCTCTTCCAGTCTCCAATTAATAATCGATGCGTTGGGCGACTACACACAAATAACAGGAATAGACCTCTCTAAGAGTCCTTTCGCAGAGAAGCTCCAACTCTCCGACTCCCCGAGTGCCATCATTGAACTTCTTCAAGAACGAGAGAAGGCCTTCAAAGAATATCGCGATGGAAATCGGAGCCTGATGACTTGCCTCAGCCCAGCAGTTCAAATTCTCCATGCATTTTCTGGGACTCTTGGCGAGGCGATTAGCCTCGTGAGCAGCGCTGGCATCATTCCCTTGTCTGTTATGCGTTAACTCAGGTCCCCCAGGTCCCCTTTGCACCAGCAAAAGCGATCTTTGTTGGCATCGACGTTCTCCTCACTGTACGTCTCGAATAGTCGTTCTAACATACCATACGTGATGTATGGGTATGCCAGGCTGCTAGTGGTGTCAGTACGAGCTATGACGCTCTCATCGACCTCTTCGAATGCATGGGCAATTTTCTCAAACGTCTTGAAATCTATACGAGGATTCCGCCCACCCCGATCATGACAGATATCGTTGTTAAAATATTGGTCGAATTACTTTTGGTTCTTGCCCTGGCAACGAAGCAGATCCAACAGGGACGGTTCAGTGGGTGTGCCACCATGTATACATTGCACGTGGCTGACTACCCCGCAGAGAAGTTCGCCAGGAAGCTGTTCGGGGAGAGCGAGGTTGAATCTGTGTTGCAGAGATTGGATCGATTGACCCAGGACGAGGCTCGGATGACCATCGCACAGACGTTGGGCGTCGTTCATGGTCTTGTAAATAATATGAGGGTGGTTATGGAAGGTGCGCAGGACTTGTGTGAATTTGTCGCTGACATACATCTGAATGCTCGCTCCGTTAGATGGCAGGACGTCGACGGATAGCATTCGACAGGATTTGGGTATGTGTCTCACGTAAGTAGGCGGTTTAGGTGCTCACTCGGGCGTAGCTGCCCTTCACCGGGTGGAACACAAAATAAATGAGACAAAACGTTTGTCGTTCCTGTTTTCTATCGGGTTTCGCCTTCAGATGGAATCTTCCTTGCAGGCGACCAGTTGCACAGGGATGTTCATGGTTGGCTCTCTCCTCCCGACCCTTCGACGAACCACAACTTTGTCTGGAAAGCACACCACAGTGGAACAGCGGAATGGTTCTTTGAAAGCAACGTACTGAGAGAATGGAAAGCGACAGGATCCCTCCTATGGATCCATGGGAAACGTATGTTACCTCAACCGCCGGCGTAGTCCACTTACACTGACGCCTTCCTTATCATATAGCCGGTTCCGGGAAGAGTACACTGCTGTATGTCGTATTCCTAGTGGCTGTGCTCCCGGGTACTCATATTAGCGGTTAGTTCAGCAATCATTCAGGACATCGAAGGAATGCGTGTAGCTGGATTGGCCACAATGGCCTACTATTATTTTGACTTCCGTGATGTCAAGAAGCAAGACCTTTATGGCCTCCTCTCCTCCCTCCTTTCCCAACTCTCTGCCGAATCGGATTCCTGTTATACGGACCTCTCCCAATTACTTTCAGAAAATTACAGTGGCACCCGAAAGCCCTCTATTGGCACGCTTACGAAGTGCATGAAGGACATGTTGAGCCTTCCGGGACAAGGCCGGATTTACATCATCATCGATGCTCTCGACGAATGTCCTGATGTCTCAGGGACACAGTCTGCGCGCGAAGAGGTCCTGGGATTCGTTGAAGAACTTGTTAATTTGGAACTTCCAAACGTACATCTATGCGTGACTAGCCGACCGGAGATCGACATCCGAAGGGTTCTGCAGCCATTGACGACTCTCCAAATCTCACTTCATGACGAGAGTGGACAAAAAAACGATATAGTCGAATACATCAAGGCCGTTGTCCACTCAGACCGCAAGATGCGGAATTGGAGAGAAGAGGACAAGCAATTGGTCATTGATATACTTTCTGCCAAATCGGATGGCATGTAAGTGTGTTTTCTTGTCTGACCGCGTTGCGTCGAGCTTCACCCCAGTCGCTCATGTGATCACGTAGGTTCCGATGGGTTGTCTGCCAAATTGAAAGACTGCGTCGGAGTTTTCCGGCAAGTATTCGGACCACTCTGGACGACCTGCCGAGGAGCTTGGATGAAACATATGGGCGTACACTGCTGGGAATTGATGAAGAGAAACGAGAATATGCGCAACGTCTCTTCCGGTGTCTCACCGTGTCAATTCGCCCTCTTCGCGTCGATGAACTCGCCGATATTCTCGCAGTTCGGTTCGACACAGGAAATCCTACATTTGACGCAGATTGGCGCCCGATAGATGCAGAAGAAGCACTTTTATCTGCATGTTCTAGTCTCATCGCGATCGTTGATGTCAATGGCTCCCAAATTGTCCAATTCTCTCACTTTTCTGTGAAGGAGTTCTTGACATCAGAACGACTCGGGACAGCAGAAGAACGTCTTTCGTACTATCACATTCTCCCCGAATCTGCACATACGACCCTCGCCCACGCCTGCCTGAGCGTCCTCCTGCAACTCGATGACAAAGTCGACAGAGACATCATCCGTCACTTTCCCCTCTCCCCATATGCATCTCGACACTGGACTAGCCATGCCCAATTTCAAACTGTGTCGTCTCATGTTCGGGATGCGATGAGGCGCCTCTTTGATTCAGCTCAGCCTCATTTTGCGGCATGGGTCTGGTTATATGACACAGACCGTCATTGGGTAGATCCCATGTCGAAGAGGCACCCGACGCAACCTGAGGCTGTGCCTCTGTATTATGCCTGTTTGTGCGGTTTTCGTGATCTTGTGGAACACTTGGTCGTTACCCACCCACTGGACGTCAACAGCAGAGGCGGCTTTCACATGACACCGTTGCATGCCGCGTCGGCCAAGGGACATTCAGAAGTCGCATCCGTACTCGTTAAAAATGGTGCAAACCCTGATGACCGAGATAATGTGGGCCGAGCTCCGCTTCACAGCATATCACGAGGTGGACACCTAGTCGATGTGGGATCATTATTCAAGGTCGCACGGCTCCTCATCGATTCTGGCGCAAACGTGAATGTCGTAACTGAACAAGGCTTGACTCCACTACACGCAGCAGCACGAATGGGGTATCGCGACATTGCCCGGTTGTTACTTGATTCGGGCGCAAATCTCGATGCGCGGGATGGGAGTGGAATGACACCACTGAATATGGCCTGTCGTAGTGGGAAGCTTGAAGTCTCGCGCACCCTCATAGATCGTGGTTCGGACATGAATTCCCGGAACTCACTTGGCGTTACTCCATTACGCTCTGCGACACGATATGGACACCTTGATGTCACACAGCTATTACTGGATCGTGGCGCTGATATCAACATAGCCAGCACCAAGGGCTGGACTGCGCTGCATCGCGCATCACAATTTGGACACCTCGAAGTCACATGGCTATTGCTAGACCACGGGGCTGAAGTGAACACACAGAACATCGATCGCTGGACTCCACTACATTCCGCAGCGGCTGGTGGGCACTGCGAAGCCGCTAAATTGCTGATCCAGCATGGTGCAAATGTTGACAGCAGGGACAATAAAGAGGAGACACCGTTGCACAAGGCATCAGAAAGCGGGTATCTCGAAATTACCCGATCCTTAATCGAGCTTGGTGCCGGTGTGTCCTCCCGGGGTCGGGAGGGCTGGACTCCATTCCATGCAGCATTGGAGAATAGGCACATGCAGGTCGCGAAGTTCCTGCTAGAATGTGGTGTCGACGTCGACATTCGAACCGGTAACGAGGAGACGTCATTAGACCTGGCATCCGGCAGCGGGAAGCTGGACATTGTACGCTTCCTGATCGAGCAAGGCGCAGATGTTCACGCTAGGAACAAAAAGGGCTGGGCCCCATTACACACAGCATTGAACGGTGGGCACCTCCACATTGCAAGGTGTCTGCTAGAGTGTGGCGTCGATGTCGACAGTCGGAACGGAAACCAAGAAACATCATTGGACCTGGCATCTAGAAGCGGCAAGCTGGAAGTTGTACGTTTCCTCATCGAGGAAGGTGCCGATAGGAACTCTGGGAACAACAAAGGCCAGACACCATTCCACGCGGCATTAAAAAGTGGGCACCTACTCATCGCGAAGTTCCTACTCGAGTGTGGTGTCGATGTCAATATTCGAAGTGAAAATGAAGAGACATCCTTGGGCCTGGCATCTAGCAGCGGGAGGCTTGACGCTGTACGCCTCCTTATCGAGGCAGGCGCAGATATCCACGCCAGGAACAGCAAGGGCCAACATCCATTACACATTGCATCACAAAATGGGTGTCTCGACATCGTGCGACTGTTGAACGACACTGGTGCCGCCGTCGATATTAGGAACGGGACACAAAAGACCCCATTGGCCTTGGCTTCAAGCAGGGGTAATGTCGAAGTCTCGCGTTTTCTTATCGAGCGAGGGGCTGACGTCAATGCGCGGGACAACAAGAGCTGTACTCCGATACACCTCGCCTCACGACACGGACATCTTGACATGACGCGGCTGTTGCTAGAATGCGGCGTTGATGCGAACGCCCAGAAAGAAGACCTTTGGAGCCCATTGCATCTAGCATCGGCAAACGGCCACCCCAAAGTTGGCCAGTTGCTGATTCAGCGTGGGGCAAGAGTTGACATGTTGAATGACGAACAACAAACACCTCTTGACCGAGCGGCGGGCAACGGGAACGTCGAAATCGCCTGTCTCCTGATCGACCACGGAGCGAATCTGCATGCAATCGACCGCAACGGTTGGACTCCGTTACACACTGCATGTCAAGCCGGGCACCTCAACGTTGTGAAGTTGTTGCTTGAGCGGGGCGCGGATGTCGATGTACTCGACAAGGCCAGTAAGACCCCAGCAGACTTATCAGAGAATAACAATGCCGAAGTTTCAACCTTCCTAGCTGAGTACAAGGAAGACGCAAGCTCGACTACATTGAACATCGCTCAGCACGATCTCGACAAAGATTGGAAGGACGAGGGATGGGTCTCACTTCACACTGCCTCGGAAGAGGGGAATCTTGACGTCGTGAAGTCGCGACTCGATCAGGGCGCAGATATCAACGCCGAAAACGAGTATGACAGAACTCCACTACATCTAGCGGCGATGAAAGGGAACCTCGACGTCGTGCGCTTACTTGTCGAACGAGGCGCGAATGTGGGTTCGCTTGATATGTTTCGGTGGACCCCATTGCACTTTGCATCACGATTAGGACACCTTCAAGTCTCGCAGGTGCTCCTCGACCATGGTGCAGATGTAAATGCAAGGAATCACAACCATTGGACTCCGGTGCATCACTCGGCATCCAACGGATACCTCACGGTCGTGGAGCTGTTACTTGAACGTGGCGCAGATATACATATGTTGAATGACGACGGCGAAACTCCATACCAACTGTCGCTGGGAGCGGGATACCGGAAGATCGCGGATTTACTCTGGGAGCATAGCGTACGGGGAGTATATGATGCATAAGGTTAGTCAAATCATTTATTTGCCACTCGCATGTCCAACTGGCATTTCGATTTTAACCCTTAGTAACAACACAAACCCCGTGTATCTCACTACAATCGCAAAGTCATGCCTGGTTTTTTCGTCTGTAGTCCACCATTCTGTATTTACTGGGTTCGTTGGTGAGGGAGAATCGGAAATAGTGTTGTGATTGGATTTTAATTACAAGGGGTACAAAAGGCTGAAATTTGTTTTTCTTTTTTTTAAATCTGTTATATCCGTGCGCAGAACCCCATGTCACACTTCGTGTCTGTGTTTTACATCGGTTTTATGTGCTTACTATAGTCTGATCCGGGCTACATGTTGGGAAACAGGGAAGAAAATGGTCTGAGGAATATCGCTCAGTCACGAAGGGGGTGGGATGTAGGCATCCTCCATGCTCTGTTGTCAAGTTCTGTTACCCCTAGAGTTGGGGTGAGCTATGTAATCATCATCGCCCCCAGGAGCGGCGGTGTATGGATGCTATCGGATATTCCCGGACCTTCTCCGGTAAGCCCGATTTGTCAGCTCCCAAGACTACACCCTTGCCCTTCCACCAGCTCTTATCGCAGAGGTGTTAATTAGGCTGTGTACATTTTCTGGGAGTTGTGGAGAGGCGATTACAGTAACTTATATTCTAATAATTTCGCCTCTACTTAACTATGAACTCAGCTGCCAAACTTGGAAGCCCGCAAAGATAAACATAGGTAAACAAGGGCCAGTTATTTTGAAAGTCGCTGTAGCCTCGCCTTCGTGAGCTGATTGGTTCTGACAATGTGCGACACTGGGCGCATGATTGCGCGTTGGTGTCCTAACCAACCCTATCGCGTCCTGGATCGAGAGCGAGCCCAGGAGACAAGATCGAGATCTGCTTGACTTTCACTTTGAGGAACAATTGGAAAAGTCGTTTCTCGGCTGTCGCGGCCCGGCCGTCTGACTATGTTACTACTATGTTGCGCCGTGAACGTGTGAACTGCCACGCACACAACCGGGGGCTCCTTGATCCGCTACCACCACTAGGTATGGATTTTCCCATGGCCAAAGCCGGGGCAAGGACGGTCGGGAGTGTGAGCAGAACCCACTGCAAAGTCAGTTGGGAACTCTGCCCCCCCACTGTGGTTAACAACGGCCCCCCACTGGCACCCTCGTTCTACCAAACGAAAAGATCTGGCACCACACCACACCCATGCCACCCGTCCACTAGATTCTGAACGCAGGACAACCGACCCTGCAGCCCACAAGGCCTGTCTACCCAGACCCACTGCTGAGCGTTGAGTGCCCACCAACCCCCCCAAATGATCCGCGTACTTACCACCCCTCCTACATCGCCCCCCCCCCACTGCAAGAGCACACGAACTCCCAATCACCCACCCGGTGCTCTGCCACCCCGATAACATCGGGACGCATGGCACCCCACCAACTCCGCCCACCCTCATGCCCCTGCCTTTCATCAAACACCCCCCCCCTTTCACCTGCCAACAACCCCCCCTTGCCTTTCATCGGCCAACAACTACGCACCCCCACCACCCGGAGCCTGAACTCTACCCCCCCTTTGTCCTCCGGTGTACTTAACCCCCATGGGACCCCCGTCACAAGACCACCAAGCACCAAGTAGAAAACACGTGGAAACACATCCTGAGAAGGCAGGGTGACCTCCCCCGTAACTGGCTACACCATCGTGAGGTTTTAGTGGGTAGGAGGCCACGCTGATCGCTCACCCGGGTCACGCGCCTGAGTCCCACACTGCCCCCCCATGGGGCGTGCGTAAACTGCATTTTTCTTTCCCTCACCCGGTCCTTGGACTGGCTTCAACGCGTTAGGTAGGGCTGACTGACGCGTTTCCCGCTACCTAACATTTATTCCCCAATATGTAGCTACCTATCCCGAGTAGTTAGCTATACTAGGAAAGGAATAAAAGCGTTTTCCAAAAAAAAAAAAACTGCCACGCACAACGCACAAATGTGGTGAGCTCGTCTGTTAGCAGGTAGCTCCGACTCCGGCCAGCCGGCCAGAGACAACGCGGCAGGTGTTTATTAATGCCGTAAGGGTCATCTGCGCGACAGGGCCTCGACGGTTTGCGCGCTTTGAGCGTCTGCAGGCGGCGCCTATCGATGACAACCATCGTTGTCCCTTCCCATACCATAGCTGTCCCCCAAACGAACAAATGAACATCATGTCCTCAACGAACAATGCGACGCCCTCCTCTTCCAGTCTCCAATTAATAATCGATGCGTTGGGCGACTACACCCAAATGACTGGAATAGACCTCTCCAAGAGTCCTTTCGCAGAGAAGCTCCAACTCTCCGACTCCCCGAGTACCATCATTGAACTACTTCAAGAACGAGAGAAGGCCTTCAAAGAATATCGCGATGGAAATCGGGGCCTGATGACTTGCCTCAGCCCAGCAGTTCAAATTCTCCATGCATTTTCTGGGACTCTTGGCGAGGCGATAAGCTTCGTGAGCAGCACGATCATTATTTCCTTGTCTGTCGTGTATTAACACAAATTCCCCAGGTCCCCTTTGCACCAGCAAAAGCTGTCTTTGTTGGCATCGACGTACTCCTCACTGTACGTCTCTCGAATAGTCGTTCCACCATATCACACATGATGTATCGGTTTACCAGGCTGCGAGTGGTGTCAGTACAAGCTATGACGCTCTGATCGACCTCTTCGAATGCATGGGCAATTTTCTCAAACGTCTTGAAATCTATACCAGGATTCCGCCCACCTCGATCATGAGGGATATCGTTGTTAAAATATTGGTCGAATTACTTTCGGTGCTTGCCCTGGCAACGAAACAGATCCAACAGGGACGGTTCAGTGAGTGTGCCATCATGTATACATTGTACGTGGCTCAATAGTCTGCAGAGAAATTTGCAAAGAAGCTGTTTGGGGAGAGCGAGATTGAAACTGTGTTACAGAGATTGGATCGATTGACCCAGGACGAGGCTCGGATGACCGTCGCACAGACGTTCGGTGTTGTTCATGGTCTTGTAAACAATATTAAGGTGGTTATGGAAGGTACGCAATGCTTGTGTGAATTTGTCGCCGCCATACATCTGAATGCTCGCTCTGTTAGATGGCAGGACGTCGACGGATAGCATTCGACAAGATTTGGGTTCGTGTCTCACGTACGTAGGTGGCGTAGATGCTCACTCGGGGCCCGTAGCCGCCCTTCACCGGATGGTAAACGAAATAAACGAGACAAAGCGTTTGTCGTTCCTGTTTTCTCTCTGTTTTCGCCTTTGGATTGAATCTTCCTTGCAGGCGGCCAGTTGCACAGGGATGTTCGACGTTGGCTCTCTCCTCCCGACCCTTCGACGAACCACAACTTCGTCTGGAAATCACACCACATTGGAACAGCGGAATGGTTCTTTGAAAGCAACGTACTGAGAGAATGGAAATCGACAGGATCCCTCCTATGGATCCATGGGAAACGTATGTTTCCCTCAACCGCCAGCGTAATCCACTTACACTGATGCCTTTCTTATTTATAGCCGGTTCCGGGAAGAGCACACTGCTGTATGTCGCATTCCTGGTGGCTGTGCTCGCGGGTACTCATATTAGCGGCTAGTTCAGCAATCATTCAGGACATCGAAGGGATGCGTACAACTGGATTGGCCACAATGGTCTACTATTATTTTGACTTCCGTGATGTCAAGAAGCAAAACCTCTATGGCCTCCTCTCCTCCATCCTTTCCCAACTCTCTACTGAATCGGATTCCTGTTATACGGACCTCTCCCAATTGTTTTCAGAAAACGCTTGTGGCACCCGAAAACCCTCTATTAGCACGCTGACGGAGTGCATGAAGGACATATTAAGCCTTCCGGGACAAGGCCGGATTTACATCATCATCGATGCTCTCGATGAATGTCCTGACGTCTCAGGGACACAGTCTGCGCGCGAAGAGGTCCTGGGATTTGTTGAAGAACTTGTTGATCTGAAGCTTCCAAACGTACATCTATGCGTGACCAGCCGACCGGAGATTGACATCCGAAGGGTTCTGCAGCCATTGACGACTCTCCAAATCTCACTTCATGACGAGAGCGGACAAAAAAACGATATAGTCGAATACATCACGTCTGTTGTCCACTCAGACCGCAAGATGCGGAATTGGAGAGAGGAGGACAAGCAATTGGTCATTGATATACTTTCTGCCAAATCGGATGGCATGTAAGTGTGTTTTCTTGTCTGACCGCGTTGCGTCGAGCTTTACCCCGGACGCTCATATCATCACATAGGTTTCGATGGGTTGTTTGCCAAATTGAAAGACTGCGTCGGAGTTTTCCGGCAAGTATTCGGACCACTCTGGACGACTTGCCGAGGAGCTTGGATGAAACATATGGGCGTACACTGCTGGGAATTGATGAAGAGAAACGAGAATATGCGCAACGTCTCTTCCGGTGTCTCACCGTGTCAATTCGCCCTCTTCGCGTCGAAGAACTCGCCGATATCCTTGCCGTTCGGTTCGACATTGCATGTCCTACATTTGACGCGAATTGGCGCCCGATCGACGCAGAAGAAGCACTTTTATCTGCATGTTCTAGTCTCATCGCGATCGTTGATGTCAATGGCTCCCAAATTGTCCAATTCTCCCACTTTTCAGTGAAGGAGTTCTTAACATCAGAACGACTCGCGGCTGCAGAAGAACGTCTTTC